>MU218640.1:510771-533841 GCA_018584345.1 Thuja plicata | reverse complement strand
TTAGGTTGCCTTTGATTTAAGATGATCTCAACTTGATTTGATGCGATGAAGCTAAGATGCCCCAAGCGATGGGGTTTTGATTGAGGATGTGATCACTGGAATGTTGATGTCCTGATCCTGCCCCCTCAAGAGAGAAATCGAAATATGGCTAGGTGCCCCAGTGAGGAGAAGCAATTTGATTGATTAGACAATTTAGGAAGAAACTGATCTGATTAGAAAGAGGTCCCCCATGGTTAGGAAAAAATTTGTACTTTATGAGAGGTCCTGTTTGACCGAGATTGACCAAAATTAAGATACATGGATTGATTAGAAGAAAAGAATGAGAGATTTCCATTGGTTGTGTAAGTGGTCAAATTCATATTTTGATTTCAATCCTAAAAATAGAATTAGGATAGTTGATTTATTAAGGGGTGTCATGACCACTTGCCGATGATGATTGATTAGAATCTCAGATCCTTCGCACTGGATAGAGATAAATTTATTATGTTGATTTCATCATTATGCAGATGCAGATGCAGATGCAAGACTAACATGAATGCAACCTAAGGTGTAGTCACTGAGCTTTAGCTTTGAAATTTTTCATCATTGAGCATTTTTGGAACATCAGAGTCGATACAATCCTTATTGGCGCCACTGCGACCATAAGAATATGAATATGACTTTCATCAGATAAGATATGGGAAACTAATGTAAGCATCGAGGCACAACAACCAAGATGACCTGAATGTTATTTCTAGTAAATGTTGCAAGAGTACACCAGTATCGAGGCATTCAAATCCAAGATAACCATGAGCGTGATCTTGCATAAACAAATAGAACAATAATAGTCAAGGAGATAGTTCTGACCTCACCTTGGTGTACAAATAAAGAGGATTGAGGGATGTGAGGCTTTTCCACCTTAATGTAGGATCTCTTATCACATACACCCAATTTATTTGATGTTGCTGGATCATCAAGACCACACCAACAAGCAGTAGACAAATAAAAGATTAACGAAATCAATGAGAACAAGAAACATACAAATAAAAGTTCAGCACACTTCAGCCAGTTTCAAAGTTTTTGGATGTGTATATGTATGAGGTGTTGAGAAACACCGTTTGTGCTTGTGAGTGTGATGTGTTTGATTGCTATCAATCTGTTGATTATGTTTGCGATATCCAATGTGTGTTAAGAAACACAGATGTATCCAAAGATAGTGTTAAGAAACACTATTGATTGTGGTGTTGAGAAACACCTGTTTGTGTCAGTAGCAAGTTGTCCTTTAGAAATGACAAGATTACTGACTCTGGTGTAATCCAAAGATGTGATCAAATTGGGGACCCATGCCCCTAGTAGAAAATGATGATAACTAAATTGAGTCATACTGTGAGGACAAATCTGATTTGATTTTCCCCAGGTTATGGCTCTGGATCAGTTTTAAGCCAGGAGGGTTCTCAGAAGAACCAGAGTGTCACGAAAGTGACTAAAAGATTTGTACAAACTGAAGCAAAGGATTGATGCCAAGATTGAGTGCTGAGTACAAGAGGAGCCTGTTTACCAGATTTTCACCTTCTTGGCAGAGATTCTGTTTTTGCTACCATGGCACCTGTTTACCAAGTTTTCACCAAGGCACTTTTTCTTCTTTTTCAAATTTTTTTTTTTGTATTTTTCCATTTTTTTGATTGATGCATCAAGGCGCCTATTGCAAGGTTTTCACCAAGATGATCATTTTTTCAGGACTTTATCCAATTTTTAGATTTTTTAGAGATTACTCTTTTCTCAAGCAAGATCACATTGGTTTGCCCCCAATGTCTAGCAAAGTAGAGGTCATTACAGATGGATCAGAAAGATGATGGATGATGAGAATAAACAATGATGGATGAAGAGGGTGAATGCAACCCTCAAAGAAAATCTCCTTAAGATTACCCAAGCTAGGGAAAAAATAATATAGTAATGTAGGCTCAGGGAGCCGTGCTAGATAGCATATAGGATAATGACCTGATGTCATGAAAAGCATGTGGTATAAATGAATGGACATGTCAAGAGACTTATAAGAGCTTGTTTTTTCAATTTTGATCAAGACCAAGGGGTCAATTTGATAAGATATGATATAGCTATGATAGCGCAATTGGGATAAGGGGTGATGGAGGCTATAAGTGAACATTATGGAAGGAATGCTCAGAGATAGGAAGGATAGGCTTGGGATAAGAAAGATCATGATAGGGTAGCATGGATGAGAGCAAGTGAATAGGATGATGGAAAGGATAATGCATGTAAGGATACACAATGATCGTGGATAGGTTCAACCTTATCAAGATCCCCAGAAGGAACATGGATGCTCACAGGCTAACTAGATGAAAGACATGATAGATACGATGACATGGAAGGAACTTTCCCCCAAGTGAAGAGTGCAAGTAGGAGGAATTATGCATGACGTCTGTTTGCCAGGTTTTCATCATGGTACTTATCCAAGGTGCCACAAGAAGTGGTTTTCACCATAGGACGGATTGATTTATCTTTACTTTTGCTACCAAGGTGCCTGTTTACCATGTTTTCACCAAAGCACTTTTTTCTATATTTTTTTTTGTACTTTTTGATTTTATGGAGGACCTTAAGCTTCTTTCTCTTTAGATGGTGCTCCATTGAAAGATATGCCATGATGGGCCAAGGCCTCTGAAAGTATGCTCAAAGATGTTGATAGGGTGATGGTAGGGAAATGATATGGAGGATAAGGAAGATTGTAGCCAAGGATTTATGTGAGGGATTGGATAAGAGGACTGAAAGGATATGAGATGGATGGGTAAGAGGCAGGTGTGGGACATTGGATAGGGTATGGTGATAAGATCAACATTGACAAACACCTTGAAGGGTAGTAGACGGATGAAGGAAAAGTGGATGGAATAGGTTGAGGCTTTGATGTATGAGTGGATATGGCTCTTGGTACAAAAGGACCCAAGATGGATGAAGTATTCAAGGTAATGGATTTTGGGACATGAGGACCCAAAATAGAGTTAGAAGATGGTAGATGTTTAGATGAAGTGGAACTGAAAGACTTTGGAATCTTGGATGCCAACGCTGACTTTTCCTTTTTGTCCAAGCCTTTTAAGAGAGACTTGGGAATCCAGATAACTTTTGATTTTCTTTTTGTATCCAAGGCTTTTGGAAGAGACTTGGGAATCCACATAGCTTTTGATTTTCCTTTTCTTTTGGATGATTTAGAACGCAATTCGTCCATGATGGATTTAGGAACCCATATTTTCTTTGATTTTATTCTTTGCTTGGATTTAGAATGAAATTCTTCCATAATGGATTTAGGAACCCATATTTTCTTTGATATTATTCTTTTCCCAGATTTAGAACACAATTCTTCCATGATGGATTTAGGAACCCATATTTTCTTTGATGGTATTCTTTGCTTGGACTTAGAGCACAATTCTTCCATGATGGATTTAGGAACCCATATTTTCTTTAATAATATTCTAGTGGACCTTTGCGGTCTCTTTGTAGTCACATGTCGATTAGATGGGACATAGTGATCTTCAGATGTAAGTGGATTCTTGAATTTTTTATTTCTTCGTTGCACATCCAAATTGCTTCCAAAAGACTTGGGGAATGTAGATGAATATGACTGATATGCTGGTTCATATGGATTGGTTGATAAGGAGAGTTCAAGGATGCATGTCTTTGTTGATCTTGATAGGGGATAGAGTAAGTGGGTGACAAGCTAGTAGTTATAGGAATGGTGGATGGAGGGATATAAGGACCCAATATAGATGGAAGGTTTGACAGTTTTAGTTTTGGGATATAGGGACCAAGAATGGACTTGGAGGATAGTGAAGGATGATGCTTATGTTTGAATGGAGGGATATAAGGTGTGGAAGGGATATAAACATCTTTAGAGTGAGCTACATTGCCAAGGATCTCATCATTAGGAGTCATATTTATACTTGTAGGCTCATAAGTAGCTTTGATAGGGGAAACTGAAGCTTGAGTGGATTTAGTATTCTGCAAGGGATTTGGATGAATGATGATTTATTCATATGGAAGAAAATGACAAGGGAATGATGGGATGCTTTGATCTTGACAAGAATCTTTAGATGGTGTACAAAGGGTACCTTTCTCTTGATTTTTAATAGGCCCATTAGAGATGGTGGAAAGGACATCTTGATCTTTCTTGGGAGATGGAGGGCTATGTTCTTGGAAGAAATGGAAGGGGATGATAAAATCATCATGGGACTGTTGAGATATGCGACTTTGGTCAACCATTGGATAAAGATGGATGGTGTCTTGAATTGATCATTACAGATATTTTTCTCTTCACACTTTGGATTTCCCTCTTGACATGGAGCCACTTATAAGGACAAGGTAGGAGTGCTGGTCTGTATGAAGGATTCTTGACACGTTGATGGATAATAATTTGTAATAGGCATGATAAGCGTAGAAGCACATGGACACTTTGGGTCTATGATCAATGAAGCCTAAGAAAGACTTCTAGATGTATGTTGATTAGCTTGGATCTCTTTTAGAGGTAGTCCTTGAGGGTAGACATAGTCATCATTATGCTCATTTCTTGATGAAGATGGTGTAGCTGGTCTTGAAGCTTTAGGAGATGGAGGAATGGCAGAAGAAGGAGATGTGATATGCGAACCATTTCTAGACATGGATTCTTGATATTGATCATGCTAGAGATTAGATGAATCATTACGATTTTCAACTTCGACTATGCCATCATCTATGAGATCTTGGATTTTATGTTTCAACTCCATGCAAGATGAAGTTTTATGCTCATTATGTTGATGATATGCACAATAGTTACTCAATAATCTTCATCCACGTGATGTGGCTTGAGGTAATGTGATCAGATCATTATCAAGAAGTTCTTCTAATGTAGATTCATAAGATTTCCCCAAAGGAGTGAAGTCTCTCATGCATTTAACCCAAGGTTTTTCTTTCATGATGTTACTAATCCCTTTGGAGGAAGACTTCGTGGTGTTTTCAGCAACTTTTAGGGATTTAGAGCCACTCGCTTGATAATGATCAAATAGAAAAGGATGGATTGATCTTGATGAGGATTTGTTGGATTGTGTATCATTTTCCTCCTTTAATTCTTAGATTTCAGATTGCATAGTTTGAAGTTGTTTTGATAAAGCTTCCATAAGAATCTCTTCTTGCGCGTTATTAGGACCATAAGGTTTAGCCCATTTGCTTTTAAACATTGTAAGATTGGGTTGATGTGCTTGCTTATAAGATTGAAGAGGATGCATGAAGAATCAGTTGATTGACTGATAGGTGTTGAAGTGATATCTAATGTGCTGATAAGTCCAAGACCAAAGGACACATGAGATAAAGTCCAACTGAGAGAGAAGCAATGACTCCGATCTTGAGTCAAGGTTAACGAACCTGCTCTCACAACTTAGGATAAGGATAGCATAGATAAAGATGATAAGATAACAAGTCACTTGGACTAGCACAATGAAATCGAATTTCAAGATAGCAACAAGTCAGACTATCAATAGATTGCAGTCAAAGATAGACTAGTAGTGATGATGTTGATGAGAACACAGATGTGTGAAAATTTGGACATAACCTTCACATCAGAATACAAAATTGGACAAAAAGTTGATAAATTTCCAAAGTTCCTTAATACGACTTCTAGTTTGCACAAACATAAATAATTTGATTTGCTTGACTGACACTGTGATGATACCTAAAGTGTTATCCAAGTCCAAGACCAAAGAGACCAAGAGATAAATGTCCAATTGAGAAGGAGATAGCAAAAGAATCCTATCTTGAGTCAAGGTTAACAAACCTACTCTCACAACTTAGAACAAGGACAGTGTAGAAAAAGAGGATAAGATTGAACAAAGGACTTAGTCAATTGGATAAGAATAATGACACCAGATTTCAAGACAGTGATAGGTTGGACTAACAAAAGATTGTAGTTGCATGTGAACTAGCAGAAGCATTATGACAATGCAAATTTCAGAATAGACTAAATTTAGTAGCATAGACTGATGGAAGACAAAGTTTTGACAAGTTTTTGAAAAAAAATTTGATAGAGTTTTGACAAGATCATTGAATTTTCAGATGAGACAAGATAGACAAATATCCAAAGTGTATAGTTTTCTAGATTGTTTGATCATTGTTGTTATTTTTGTTTTAGTGAAGACTCATTCAAGACACATCATGGAGATTTTTTGTTGTAAAAATAAAATAACAGACACACCACAATCCTAGGATAGCCAGAAAAATATCTGTTGAATTCCTACTTGAACCGAAGTTCAGCCACACCTACTCATAGTGGACAACTTAGAAGCTTGGAGGCATGGGCTCCTTCTTACAGTGCACTCACTTCTCAGGCACACCAAGCTTCAAATCCCAAGGGTAATCACTTTCCAAGGGACCGTTATCTCTACTAAGAGCCGTGAAAGTGTGGGATGTATTAGTCGGTCTCTGACCTTCTGCGCCAACAGATAGAGGGATTTTGGATACTAGAACAAAGTTTATAGTAAGGACATCTGTTCAGGTAGTTGTGATCAAGTCATTTTCCCAATTAAGGGGGCTCTCCCAATCCTTTCAAAGTAAGGTTTTCACCTTAACAATGTAGGGAATTCAATACACCACTAGGGTACTACAGGATATTTTGGTTGCCACAACAAATTCACACCTGTCCACTGTGAGACTAATCATAATGGCATTTTTTTTATACCAATTTGGAAGGGCTTGGCTTTAGCCTGTTATCGGTTGGGCAATCCACTCTCACCGGCTCTGTTAAAGCACTCAGGAGGTAGCCACACTAAAGGATTTGTATGGATTTATCTTTCACCCAAGATCCACAAAGTCGAGGGGAGAGGATACGTCCATGCAATTCCTTGGGTTTACAAAACTAAAAGACACTTCAAGCAGAATAAGAAAATGACAATAATGTTTCTGGATTTCTGATCATCCAAAAAGGGCGAGAGCATAGTTTCCTAACATCATTGTCATTCCTAAAACATCAAAAAATGTTCATTTTAAGAATTCTTGCATGTGGGTTCCTATTTTAAGAAATAAAAAACAAGATGCAAGCACAATGTTTTGCGTTCTATCGATCAAAGGCAACCTATAAAATCAATTCGTGAGTAGTTTGTGTTTTATTCTTCTTTTTTAGCGTCCTGCAAACCACTGTTATGAAAACCTTACCTATTCCTGCACATGCAACCCACTGTTATAAAAATCCAAAAAAAAACACAGCTTGTCAATCCCACGTGTTAGAAAATCAGGTTAGTCAAAGATAATATATCATTTGATAATCGAAAAAAAACTGTTGTCATAAAAATCAGGTTCTAACCAGTCTGCACTAAATCAATCATAAATTTTGAAAATCCCAACGAAATTAATTAAAAATAATGGAAAATGAAATCTAACTCAAATAAATTTCTAGAAATATAAATTTTGGATCTGTATTATGTCATATGTGCATGTACCAATAAAACATCAGTTAGATATCATAAAAAATCAGGTTCTGACCAGTCTGCACTAAAATGACCATGACTTTTGCAAGTCCAAATGAAATTAATTAAAACCAATAGAAAATAAAATATAACTCAAATACCTTTCCATAAATATAAATTTAGGATCTGTATCATGTCACATGTGCACGTACCAATAAAAACATCAGTCAGATTTCATAAAAACCAGGTTCAATAGTCTCCACTAAAATGACCATAACTTTTGCAAATCCAAACAAAATTAATTCAAACCAATGGAAAATGAAAGATAACTAAAATAAATTTCAAGAAATTAAAATATAGGATCTTTATCATGTCATATGTGCACGCACCAATAAAAACATCAGTCGGATTTCTGGAAAATCAGGTTTTGACTAGTCTGCACTAAAATGACCATAACTTTTGCAAATCCCAACAAAATTAATTCAAACCAATGGAAGATGAAAGATAACTCAAATAAATTTCCATAAATATAAATTTAAAATTCGTGTCATGTCATATGTGCACATACCAATAAAAAAATCAGTCAGATTTTTGAAAAAATAGCCCAGAAATTTATCACAAAACTCACAAAAATTAACCTTGTGGTCGTGGGTTCGAGCCCCACGGTGGGCACCAGAAATGTACGTGATAAAATCAGACCTCTAATTTATTATTACACTTAAAAATGGTCATTATAATTCAGCTACATACAGGGAAGAATATGGATTCATTCACCCTGCATGTCTGAAAGAGTCGACCTGTTGCCTTCTAGAAGGCAGGAGTATAAGCTTGCTCTCAGGTCATTGCAATTCCAACGACTACACCAAAGAACTAAAAAAAGGATTTAATCTAGATGATTGATCTAAATGATTGATTAACTACATGCAAAATGCAAATGCAGATTGTTGTTAATCTAAAGCTAATTAAATTTGATTATTAAAACACCATATTGAAATATGAGAGATTCAATTTTAAGCCCAAAACAAAGTGTGCTCTAAATTAGATTGATATTCATGCTTTGAAAGTAATAAACAACAATAAAAGCTAAATTATGCAAGAAATCTAAGATGAAAATGTAGTATAATAACTTTTCTTAAAAATTAGGATCCTTTGTGAAGGAAAAGAGTTTCTCTTTTATAGAAATCTCTCTCGAATCGACGGTCGAGATTAAACAAAAAGAGTGGCTCATATTCGATTGAAGAAGCACAATCCATGTGCAAGTGATTTGATTGGTCGAGAGAGTCAGTTGACTGAATTGACTGATCAGTTGTTTTGGAAACTTCCATATTCAGTTTTTCAGTTAACTGAAATGTTTCCAAAATGATAGATAGATGAGAATCAGTTAACTGAGTGGAACTAGATTGTTTCTATTTTGATAATCAGTCAACTAAATTTGATGATGTCATATGCATTCTTAATAAATTAATTGATTTTGAATGCACATTTATGTTTTTATAATTAATTTAATTCCTTTTTGATTTAATTGACAATTTTGTAATTTTTATTTAATTAATATATCAGAATATCAATTAAATAATAGTATAAAGTTTATTTGCCAATGTAATGTGATTTAAGGAATTAATTAATTAATCAAGTAAGATGATCGATTAGGACCTAGGGTTTTAGGTCAAATTAGTTCAAATTCGATGAATTGCCTGTTTGATTTAGGACTTAGAATAATCAAGATTAAGGTTTCTTGATTAATTGTTGAGATTGGGGGTCTAGGGTTTAGGTGACCATTTTTAGGTGATTACAACATCATGTAAAAGGGGGCCAGAAGAATACTACCACTGTCACTGACATTCTGACCCTAAATTTTGATCATAGTCATTAGATACTAATTTAGTTATTCATTCATTTATAAATTAAGTATAATCAAATGAATTAAATGAACTTGAAAATATTTACCTGTATATTAATGCCAAACGTTGCATTGAGAAAATCATTAGTCATCATTCCATCATCATCTCCCTGTTCGTCAGCATTACCATATGTGCATAGGGATCCACATGACTGACAAATATGGCCCCTGAAAGATTGACCATGCTCACTCTCGACTAAAGGATGAACACACTATATGAGGGTCTGTGTCAGAGCACTAATCATGCCTAGTGTGTCCACCTCCACATGTTCCTTCACAACAGAAGGAACACTAATGTGAGCTCAACATGTGGTTTTCCAGTGGGCACCCTAACTATGTTAGGGTCACACTGTGCCCCCGGTCTACCATATGATGACCCCCCGCCTCTACCTTGACATTCTAGAAAGTTAAAATAATTTGGGACCTCCTTAAGGAAAAACTCACAATAGAGTTTCCTCAAAAAATATAATGGAACCTCATGATTATTATAGAGAGGATTATTAGAAACCATTCACCATCTGTCCCAAAAGTTATTTTTAATTTCTTAATGCTGGCACCAATGGATTGGAAACTTCCTACAAGTAGTTCTAAGAGTTTCATTATTTTTTAGGATTTACAAAGAGTTTACAAATGTCATCTTTGGTTATTTTTTTTATTTTTTACATCCTCATATGATAATTTATCTACATAGTATTATTTTTTCTCATTTCGTTTGTTTGACCATAGATTAAGTTGCACACTAATTGAGCCTATGTGGGTCAAGATTGATTCCAATGATTTTCGAAGTGTTTCCCATCCATGATTTGTATCAATAGATTGTTTCAACCTTCCAATCGAAACTTCTAATTCATTTTTGTTACTTTCTATTTGGTTAATAAAATTATCTTGCATTCCAGGTGGAGGTCTCTAGATTGATGGAGGAGGTTTGGGTATATTTTCTTCGTTAATTTCTTCATTAACTTATTCATCAACTTCTTCATGAGGAGATGGTGGAGGGTTTGGTTGAGGGGGATTATTCTTTCCTGGAAATTAAAACAAAAGTTATTTTAAAACCCTAATTAAACATAAATTAAAAAAGGTTTTGAGAACAAAATCTGATTTAAAACCCAAATTAAACTTAAATTTCAATAAAAAAGAGGCATTGGCTATAAATTAACTTACTTCTTCCACCTTTTTAACCTCCTCTATGTGGTGGAGATATTTTTGTTGCAATATAATGCACACACAAAGGAAAATGTGCTCCAACAATGGCGTGCATTGTTTTGCAGCTGAAACCCTCCTTGCTCGCAACTGAAATGAAATTTTGAGCATTTATAGTTCAAGTTTTGTTTTTATATTATGTTTTCACATAGTGTGTACGCCGTATAGGGAAAACACCCTATGGCTTGACATGCCCAAGCCTAAGGCTTGGGCATGTCAAGCCATCTGGCTTGCACCTTATACGACGTGCACCCTATTGTTTTGGGGGACCAAAAAAATAAGTGACATCTTTTTGGTCCCCCATCTTTGTGCACTTACCCCAAGGCATCCATGGGAATAAAGTGGTTAGAAGAAAGGGCATATATTTCCTCTCTAAAAAGGAGATCTCCATTAGAATCAAATATGGTGAATCCCTCACTATAAATTATACAATTTTACAAAGAGAATATATATTTTTAGAAATGAATCAAACATAAAATAATAAGGTTAATTTTCTAGAAAATAAAAATCACACAAATTTTCCTCAAAAATCATAAGACTCCATTAATGAATTCTACATATTTTCTCAATAAAATAAAGATATATTGACTACTTTGTGCGCACACACAATCCTTAAAAAAATAGAATAGTTAGTACAAGGAAAGTTGTATAGCATCTCCTTGTAACTTGTGTATTATATAATGATTGAATGAATAGGTTGTATGCTTATATGATCTCTTTTATTTAATAATATAAATAATATGTTAACTACTTGTAATTTTTTTCAGTGTAATAATTAAATGAATATCTAATATATATGGTCTTTGTTACACTATGAAGAAATGGAAGTTGTAGGATGCTTACTCCTAAAATATTGGATAAAAAAATATTTTTAGATAAAATATACTTAAGTATAGCAATATTACATAAAATAAATTTTATCTAATTTATTATGATTTTATTCTAACATGTAATCATGAATAAGTTTTACATTTATCATATAATTCAATACAATATAAATAATAATATGGTTCAATATCTTCTAATAATTAAGTGTACTTAATTTACATATTTTTCTATGATTACAAAATGCAACAAATTAGCTAAATTAAATGTGTTATATGTGTGAAGACTAAAGAGAGTTCTTATTTACATCTAAGAAAATTAAATTGAATATAAATAAATGCAAAGTCAAGATCTTATTGATTTTCCATCAATCTCATTTACTTAAATAAAGATTATTTTTAAAAATATAATAAATGTAAGGTCAAAGATCTTTTCTATATACAAATACGTATTTATTACAATTTGACAAATCTTTATGTTATAATGATGTATTTATTGCAAATTGTACGATCAAGGTTTGTTTAACAACAATCCTTTTAATCTTTACCATTGGTGTATGTATTTCATCTAGTACTTCACCATAAAAAAATCTTTTATTGAAATAACTTTTCACTTTAATAAATAAAATAGTAAATAACTATACAAAAAAAAATTGTAATTTCCTTAGAGAAGATGTTCATGCTTTTTCACGACAACAATATTCCCTTCATACACTGTTCATTGTTTTTGTTCATGCTTGTTCATGTCCCTCGCCACGATACCACTAGTCTTCCCTTTATGCACTGTAAATATGACATTAAACAATAGTAAACCAACCCCATGAGTCTACTCTACAACATCATGTCCCAACCGCCCAACAATTGTTTCCAATTTGGATGTGAGGCTATGACACTGTCTACTTCTAATGAATTATAATCCCCAGTCCTCCTCACTTTTCCATTTTCTCAACACATTCTACTCCTTGTGAGCTGTTATAGCTAGAAATGGTTACCTTCTCTTGTGCTCAACTATTGATATGATTTGTCACAATAACGATTACCATCCAATCAAACCACATTCAATGTCCTCTATTTTTTTATGGGTATAATCAAACTTAGTTCCAAATATTTTTCATGCATCAACCTTTGTGTTTTTAATCTAAATAAAATATACTGTTGTTAGTAGCATCGTTGAGAAGTCCACTTCTCTATACGCATGCTAAATAGTGTATTATGCGAATGTAATGATAATGGACTAGCTTTTTAAGGATATTTATAATTTTCTCATGTAGCAATCCTTTTCTCCTCAATACATTTATAGTTATTTATGTATCTAATTTTATCTGGATTGAGTTAATCGTGCATTATTTGCAAATTTGGAGGTTGAATATGAGGCTTCAGCTTGAGTCTTATTCATGATAATTTTATAATAAAAAAAGAATATTTGAGATTTTTTTTTCAAAATGGGGTAAATATTTCTGATTCAGAGTTATGAATCAACGAGGTCACAAATGAAGGACTTCATTCTATTTAAACATTCAATGACAGTACCCTAACCGACTTTGATGATAAGAATAACAAAACTTAACCATCACAACATATGTTGATTCAATCCACCTGTTGTTGATTCAGTCCCTTTTGGCGACATTAATTCTTCTCCGCCTGCTACTGCTCTTGGTACACTTCTACATGTGGCTGCTTTGGTACAACATTGTCAACACGTTGGTCCCGTTGATGATGTTGATTCTCCCTCTCTAAGGGTCCCACCGTCTTGTGTTGGGGGTCCTTGTCATAACCCTCCTCCTTTACTCCACCTTCCTAAGAATCGACCTAAATAGAAAACATTAAATGTGTAAAAAAAGATTAAATAATCGTTATCTTGAGTTTAATTATGTACGATAATGTTATTATTGATGAGTACAATATGTGTTAGACTTATCTTTATTCTTACTTTATCTTTTAAGTATGTGTGTGTGGATGCATATTTCGAAGACTTGATTTTTTTATTCTAATTCAAATATGTGGCTTTAAGCTGGATTTCTTAGTTGGTAATGAGGTGGATGTAACCCTTCGTCAATGCTCCAAATTTTAAGGAAAAGACAATTTTGAGTGGGCATTCACGCGCTTATAGAGGAATTGGACTGTCAGTAAAGGGGACAGTTAACTTTAGTAAAACCGTTACTTTCTCCTACATGCGCGGCATGTTAGACATTGGGGAAATGTCCAAACAACAACTCAAAAGGAAATGGGACAATTTCAAAGGGACTAATGTTCTATTAAGGAAAAAAAATTGTAGATTAGAGGGGAGACATAGAGAGGAAAAATGACGGACATTTTGGAGTAAAAACCCACGCTTTGAGAAGGGAAAAAAAAAAAGACAAAATAGGGAAGAGATTGAATATAGAGGAGGGGACGGTTTTATTGGAAGGAGGAAAAAGGATAGCAACTAGGCGTGGAGAGGGAGAAGAATACTGTTTTAGAAAGATAAGACACATTTTTTTTTGTTAGAGGAGAGGACACAGAAAAAAAAAGATAAGATGTTTTTAAACCAAGAAAAAGACAGCAGGCATAGGAAAAAGAGGGAGAAGCCTCACGCTTTACAAAAGGGAAGACGTTGGAGATAGAGGAAAACACACATCATAGTTGTGTGCTCCACACATTTCCCAGGTTTTTTTTTTGTTTTACACATATATTTTACTTGATAATATCTATATATGTTTATATACAAATCTCTCCTTAGAAGTAAATTTCTAACAGGAGTAGATAGAAAAGATTAAGAGCTGTGTTTGAAATATTAGATCAATAGGAATGAATTGTGGATTAAAATGAATATTCTCATGCTGTCTTTATGTCCATATTTGCTTGGGGCTGTTTACTGTTGAGAACACACCATAAACTGCTAGAATGACAAAACAAGTGTTGATGTCTATGTAAATTTTATAAGAAACGTGAGAATCTAGGAACAATACCTTGCTTATTTTCACACCATAGATGTAGGAAACATGTCTTGGCTTACGTTTTCTCTTTAATAAGAACTGTAAATGATTTCAGAGATGAGATTTAGATGAATGTAGGTAAAATAAAGTTTTGATGAAATACACCTGTGAACTTAGGAAAAGGTAAATTTTTCAATTCAGTGAAATATAAAAACCATTCTAAAAAAAATAAAAACAACATCAAGCAAATTGGAAAACTTTGAATAGTTAAGAGATTTTATTTATTTATTTAAAGATTTCTCACTAGAAACTTTGTCAGATTTTTCTTGTATAGAAATTGTTAATTTTATTGTGAAATTTCTTTTTTTTTTTACTATCCTGAAACTGTTAGAAAAACCAACTTCATGGAATATTGAATAAATACCAAAAAATTTATTTCTATTTGCTTAGTGTTTTTGGAAGTTGGGATCAAATCTCATTTTCTATGCTGAAACGTTTCTTGTATTGAATAACTGTTAAGTTAGAGAACATATTGGAAATGTAAAGGAAGGTGTAGGATGTGGAATCCCAAGAAAGGGTAATTTTATTTTATATTTCCCGCCAATAGAAGTATGGTCTTAAAAGTGCTTTGGCTAAAGCTTGGTAACACATATTTTCTTAAATGTGTATGGTTATGTTTTATCTTTCTGAATATGTGAATAGAATCTATTTAGAAACTTGTGGAAAGTAGTTAGACTCATAGATAGACCACATTCCTTTCAATCCATTAGTGCTAGGAGATAAAATTCTTGGGCGGTGCACTCTTCATTTTAGGATGAGCCCCGGGGGAGCTAACCACTCCGTGGTTGGGTGGATTAAGCCCTTGAACCACACTCTCGTCTCAAGATTTGCATTTGGACAGGAGTCTGATGGCTTAGGAGACCAGAGCATGCAGATGGAAAGTTGTTCGATGGCATTTTTGATATTGATTTTATGGCTTTATGGTCTTGTACATGATGTAGTTGTATTTATCTTTCCATTATGATGTAAGGTACTCGACATAGATGGTCAAAATCCTGATATATTGATCATTGTAATTTATTCTTTTATGGAATTATTGTAAATCGATAGTATGGTCGATCACTCCGTGGTTGTATATTCTTTATGTAATGTTAAAAATGAATATATGGAAAAATAGAAATTTTGTGTTCATGATTACTTGATTTACTTGAACGTTTTGGTTGATTAGTCTTCAGCATTGACCGACTATGACTATGGAATTGACATAGGATAAATTTTAGTATGTTTAGCTTATGTGACTTTTATTAGGAAAATTGGGCTTTACAGTCCTGTTGATAGTATCGCTTGGACTGTTGTTCATCAAAAAAGGAATAATCACTCTACAGTTTCTCACCCTTCTCCCAACAATGTGAGTGAGTTTCTTACCCATACTTGATGTGGGTCACTAATTGTGCTGCTAGTTGCCTATCAATGGTCTTCTCTTGATCCTATTGCAATTTCCTTTTGTTTTTACACTTTTGAACTATGATTTTGTGGTCCATTTTTTATTCTTGCAAGGAGGAAAGGTTAAATTTAAACTACAAACCTCGTGAAGTGTGTGGAGATGTGAAAAGGGTTTTTTCAAATTTCCATTTGTCTAATATTTTATCGTTTCATAATATGATAATAAAATATTTTTAAATGGTTGGTTAACCAGTTTGATCCAAGCAAACTTCTTGTATGATAATATCTAGTTTTATAAAAAAATTTCTATTCATCTACAATTTTTTAATCTAGATATGTTTTCTTATTCTTTATTTTCAAATTCCCAAATTAGTAAAAAAGTTAGTAAAAATAGGTAGATTATTTATAAGCATGATAAATTGAGCCTCTTTGAATATTGGACTAGGATTTAAAAATTTCTAGGTCATTTAGAAGTGTACAACCCATCCTTGCCTTTTATAGATTCATTTTCTACATCTTACTACCAAGAGGTAGCTGAATAAAAGGCGATTGACTATTTTCTTTGTCACACAAAATAGGAAACATTTTGAGGGACTCAAATAATCAAGTTTTTGGAGTTTATTTTCTATTCAAATCTCCTCATAAATGGAAAACCATGAAAACACAATACATTTGGGAAGAAATCCTTATGCGAATATAGGTGTGAAAATAATTTACTATTAATTGTAGATGATTTTTCCACCTTATAGGTCAACTTGGAATCATCGTTGCCCAATTTTGAGTAATACCATTTCAATGTATTATATTTCTTCTTGAATATAAAGGGCCATATAAATGTGATAGGTTGAAGCTCCTATGTTGGTGCATGAATAAGATCTCCATGCCTAATACTAGGAAAAAATATTGAAAAATTGGTAGGCATCTCATTCCATAGTGGGCCAATATTATCCAAATCTCATGAGCTTTTTGGCTAAGGTTGGACTACTGGAATGCACTCCACATATATTATCATGCAATTTTTCTAAATCTATTTGTACTTCTTGGGATCTGTAACTTGTCTCATCCTTCCCTAGTGAGGATCAACTCCACATGAGCGAGCCCTTGCTCATCTTGGACAAAGGAAGCCTCCACCATCTACCACTTCCACCAAAGACAATACTCCCAAAGATGGAGGAGAACGCGGTTAGAATGTTTCTCCCACTATACTCATTATTATGATGAATTCTGAGATGGCCAAAGCATTGAATGATGAAAATCTTAGATTAAAGGATGTTTCCATCTTTCTATCTATTGTAGATCCTATTAAGATGTCTAACAATTATTTAAAAAATTGGTTATAGTTAGTATGGATAAAAAAGACACGGTTCCAATTTTCATTTTGTAGAATGGTCCAAAATGGTCTGTTTATTGTATTCTTTAAAGATGCTCACAACCAAAAAGTAGTTGTAAAAAAACAATTTTGGTTTATAGGAAAAGGGTGTTTTTGAGCCATACCTTGGACCACAAAGGAAAATTTTGAGGAGGTCACGACCCTGTGGTGCCCTAGGTGGGTCATTGCTCATAGTATCTCTCTAATTCTATGGAAAAAAATTCTTAAGGCTTTAGAATCCCTTGGTAATGTTCTTTGTATGGATGATTCTTCCACCTTTTTACCTCATATGGATGCAAGATTACTAATAGCTTTTAAGCTAGGAGTTGTTCTCCCCAGCGAACTCAATATTGAACTTGAGAAGGAAAATATTGTTTTCCCTATTGAATTTCTTGGGGGGCTAAATGCTTGTTTCCTCTACAAGAAAGAAGGGAATTTGAGAAGAAACTGACCATTTCTAAAAAAGCTATACCTATTCCTAATGTGGAAAAGGAAAATAAACCTCCTGAGAACCGTAACCCTAACAGAAAGGCTAATACTAATTTTGATGGGAGGAGGTCAGGAAAAACCCCAAATTTTCATCCTCCTCATAAGCCTGATACTACTATGAACCATGCACCTGATGTCGTTCCTCCTCCTCCCTCTCTCTGATGAGTCTAATTTAGGTCTTTTGTTTTTAATCTTGACACATTGCATCATGATGTGAAGGATTCTCTTTGACCCAAATCCATTTCTACCCCTCTTCTTGAGATTTATGTGTTGAATAAACCCTATGATTTTGTTTCCCCATCTTGCTCCCCTAAGAATAGGACTCAAAATGCACAACAAATGATATTGGATAGAATGAAATTCATGTATGAGAATCGAAAAAGGATTGAGGCTCAGTTGAACAATGGGCTCCTTACTAGTAAGAATAATTATGAACTCTATATCTCCGTTGGGGAAACATATCATACAAACCTCCCTAGAAGAGATGAGGTCATGACCCTGGATAAGGGTAACGAGGGCCCAATTTCCAATGAGGCTATGATCAATAGAGATAAGGTTATTAATCCTAAACTTGTTGATGAGACTCAAGAGAAATATTCTACACTATATGCTAGTATGGATGCCCTTTATGGAATTGATAAGACACCGAAGCCCCTGCAGGGGAACTCATTGGGGAATGAGATTCTTGAGGGTCCCCCTCATATATTGACTATAACTAGAAGGATGATGAGGAGGATATTCTCCTTAATCAGAATTATGAGTTTTTCCCTTCTAATGGAGGGGGTGTGGGACATAGTAGTAAGGATAATGTGGATGTTGAAGATAACAAATGGGCTATTGTGCCATATATTGGAATCAAAAGTTTCCTTGAAGGAATGTGATGCTAACATGACTAAAGGGAAAGATGGCCCTAAAAGAATAAGAGGGCTAAGAGAGAAAACTCTTCCTCAATTGGGGCTGATAAAATCTTTGAATTTAAAAGAAAAAGGGGAAGGACCAGTGGGTCTATTGCCAGTAGGATAGGAATTAAGGAAACTAGAGACAGACTGGCCAAATGCTACAAGTCATTTAGGGCACCAATGGAAGTTTAAATCTAATTGTCTACAGAGTTTAATTGCATATCATGAAACATAAGGGGATTGGAATCCCAAGAATGGAAATATTTTATAAAGAGATTCTTAAGATCACAAAATAACTTGGATATACTACTCTTGCTAGAGGTTAAAGCTGTGTAGTTCGCATTGGACATTAATCTCAAATGCATCTCGAGAGATGATGATTATTTCATTACCAAGCATAGTAAATTTAATTGAGGGGCGACTATTGTACTCCACAATAAATGGAGTAAGAAGATGGTTAGATGGGGTTGTTCTCCTTATAGTAGGGTTGTTTGGGTTATCCTAAATTGCAAAGACAAGAAGATTGAGATATGTTCTATATATACCTCTAATGACTATAGAGTAAGAATTAATGTTTGGAATTGGTTATCTCAGATGGATGATACATCATTGATACCTAGAGGAGACTTTAACATGATAGAGGGTACCTCAGAAAAAACATGAGGAACCAGGTTTGAATGGAAAGGAGATGAGAGATTCTTATGGAATAGAATGCTTAATAAAATTAGAATCTTTGATGTCTTGGCTAACAAGAAAAATGAATCCAATTCCATTTGGTTTACCTTGTGCAATTATAAAAAAGGAGGGAAAATAATCTATAGTAGGCTTAATAGGCTCTATGCAAACAATGATTTTATACATTACATTAAGGTTTGTGGTAGTGTAGTTTCACATTTATTCCCTACACCCTCTCGAATCATCAATCGATCCATGTTGTGTTGTGTTTTCTTGTAGTGGTTCCCTCTCTGAGACATGCTATAAGAGGGATTAATTTGTGCTGAAAACTAGACTCCTAATGGATTAAGATCTCATCATGGCTTTTAGATTTGTTAGATTGTTTAATAAAGTAAGCCTAACCTTTCAAGATGAAAGAGCTAAGTGGAACCAAAATGTAGGAAGATGGAGAGTACTATTTAAGATAGCAGGGAGGAAGAGAGATAAATACTGAAGAAGGTTGGAAACATCATTACATAATGATCTTAACAGAAGATAGTAGTGCTTAAAAAATGACTTCTCTAATGTAGAGGCTCAAGAAGCCCTCAGGAAAGCCAAGGATTCTATGAGGAAGGTGTAGAATGTTAAGATATTGAGACTCAAAAAAAGGGCCCGAATGAACTGGCTTGATCATGGGGATAAGGGCTCTAAATTATTTTTCCAAATCCTTAAATGTAAGGAAGCTAGGGGAAAAAATTAATGTATTTGGGAGGGAAATAGAAATATTAATAATCAAATGGAGATTTTGAATTATTTTAAATAGTTCTACAACAATATTTTTACTTTAGAAGATAATGTACAAGGTAAGAAGGTAGCCAGAGACAAAATCAAAAGGATTGTTCCTTTTAAAGTTAGCGAGGAGGATTCATAACTTTTGAGTAAAGAGATTACTATAGATAAAATCAATAAAGTAACATTATTGTTTACTACTGATAAAACACGAGGGCTCGATGCACTCTCAATAAAATTATACAAGGAGCACATAGACTAGATTGGGTAGGATATTATGATGATTATAAGGAAACCTTGGAGAGGGGTACACTGGGAAAAGACATTAACAATGGCCTCATTAAGTTGGTGCCCAAGGATGGGGATAGGAATCATAAAAAATGGAAACCTATAAATTTTTTCAGTGTATCCTACAAAATTCTTGCTAAGATGTTGGCTAGGAAATTGGAGGCCATCCTTCCAAATTTAATAAATCTTATAAAAACTAGGTTTGTGAAGGGTAGATATATATTTGAAAACTCGCTAACATGCTGGAAGACAGTGAATTGGGCCAAAGAGTCTAAACAAATTGCTTCTATGTTGCTAATTGATTTTGAAAAAAATTATGACATAATTGAATGGAGTTTTATATTCATGATGCTTGAGGGATTAGGATTCCCTAGACAGCTCCATAACATGGTAAATAATATGATGCGGGATGCCATGGAATATGTGGAGATTAATGGAATAAGTTCTAAATACTTTGATCTTACTAGATCTATTAGGTAGGGTCGCCCACTAGCCCCTTTCATTTTTATCATCGCTGCAGTGCAATGTACTACCTATTAAGGGATAACCTCTTGTCTCTAATAGTAAAAGACATTGCTTTACATAATGAGGAGGATCTGTCTAATGTCCAATTTTATGATGATATTACCATTTTAGTTAGATTGGAATAAAATAAGCTTGCATCCCTGATGACTAAATTGCACCTATTTTGTGAGGCCTTAGGAAGCAAGATCTCTCTTTCTAAGTATGTGATGCTCAGTTAGGACCCATAACCCCCTCCTTGCTGCTAAATATCCCTTGATGTGGGGGTGGACATGATTACTAGGTGAGATACCAAGACATATCATTTTTTATCAGTCCTAATCTCATAGATATGTGGATTTGGGTAAAGGAAAAGATAGATAAGAAGTTGAAAAGTTGGAATAAACAATGTTTATCCTTGGCTTGGAGATTTTAGGTTTTCCAAAAGATTTTTTCTTCATACAATTTACATTATACATCTACACAAATATTTATCAACTATTAGTTTAATTATATTTAGAAGAAAATTAGAGATTTCCTTTGGTCATATGGTAAAGGGAATAGGAAGAAGCATGTTGTTAGGTGGGCTTGGTGCACCATGAGTAAACATAAGGGGGGAATAGGTCTTAAAGATCTAAGAATTCAGGGTCTATCACTAGCAGTTAAGTGGATATTCAAATATTTGCAAGGGTATGGACTTTGGAAAATATTAATAAAGTATAAAATTGCTAAATCTTCTCCTAAATAGAGTACCAATTGGAAAAGGACTCCCACTTTGTGATCTCCTTGCTAGGAAATTTATCGATGAAACCTATTGGAACATTGGTATTTAAGGATATCTGGAAAGCATGGGAAAGAGTTAGACACCTTATTGCTAACAATAGTATCACTGGAAATAACAATATTATTTGCAGAGAAAGGTCCATCTGGTGGAACCCGAATCATAAGGATAAGCCATTAGCTCTCTTGCAAGGGTGTTCAGCCAGGCAGTAGACTAATAAAGGAATCAATATACTTAGTGATATTATTGTTGGGGCACTTGATATCTTGGAATGAATTTTTTCCCAAATATGATACTCCCCAACCTCAGTAGAGGAACTTTATTGTGCTTACGGAAGCTTGTGTGGCTCTTTCCCTTTCTAAGATTTGTGTCAATTATAAATATCATTATAGTGTGTACTATTGGACTGAAGGATCCCTTCTCTCTAACGTGAAATTTAAATCCATTTACACCTGCCTTGCTGATAACGATGATATTCTATCCCATCTAAACACTTCTTGGAATCTCAAATTGGATCCTCCCTCCTGGCATAATAATTTTCTAAGTAATATTTGGGCTAGTCTTATTTAACCCCAAAACAATGTTTTTTATGGTGGTTGTTTCTTCTTTAAATCCCTAATCATACTCCTTTGGGGAATACCAACATTTGTGCAGTTTGCAGATTCGCAAAAATTGTTACTCATATTTTTTGACTATTTATTTGCAAAAGAAGTTTGAAGTATGTTTGGTATCACTGTTAATCGGAATGGTAGTGTTTGGGAAATACTTAATGTAGGTGTCTCACTACTCAAGAAAGATACTAAGATGTTTTGGTCTATTATTTCTAGTGAAATTATTTGGCTTATCTGAAAATTTCTTAATAATGATATTTTTAGTGGTAGAAGTAGATTTCTTACTGAGTCTCTTAGGAGACTCATAGCCTCTGATGTCTATTGGTAGGATACAATAATTATGATATTGGATAAAGAAAATTTTTAGAGCCTATTAAAATATGTTACTACAAGAGTATTTGCAAGGGAGATAGTGAATGGACACTAATACATTTCACCCTGATTTTTTACCTAAATTTTTCGACGGGGAATTATATTTATTTTTCTTGGTCGGATTATAGAAGGAAAATTTTGATTTGTTTTAATCCATACCCGTGTTTGTTGGAATTCCCACACACATGGGAATTACTTTAAAAAAAAGAAAGATATCTATTCATCATGTTTCCCCATAGTCTTATAATGTGCAATAGTCAGAGACCACAGAGGGCCAAAATAAAAAGGGAGGCCAGAAGCTTTACTTTCCATTGAAGTGAGGGCTCGTAGGTAAGATCCATGATTTCATGAAACTACTATTACAATTGGTATTAAACTTAGTGGATTTCTTTATGTACACAATGCTGGTTTTTTTTCAGCCAAGAAATGTGAAATGGTCCTCAAAGTATTTTCTTTGGTTTGGTTTAAATTGGGTGATCCCACAAAACTGTGTCCCACTTTTTGGCCAACTTTGACACTGAAATGAACATTCTGAAAAAAAACTTCGCTTTCGAACATCTATTGTCATTAAACCATTAAGAATTTGAAGATGATGTAAACTAGTGAATTTTAGCATTTTGTTT
>MU218640.1:494564-510437 GCA_018584345.1 Thuja plicata | reverse complement strand
ATTTTTCCAGAAGCGTCGAATAGAGAAGTCGCTAAATGGTCAGACAACCTATGTTTAGTAAAACTTAAAAAGAAAAGTCTTAATAAACTCAATATATATAAAACTCATAATCATTGGAAAGCTCTCTTGAAGTACTATCATCCTATATTTGGGTTTTTCAAATAAATTTATTTGATCCCACAAAAAGTTAATGTCAAAGTGATTTTTTGTCAGCATTTTGATGGCTTCAAAGGAGACTCAATTATAGGTGTGAGTGAGGAGTAGAGGGATTATACCAAAGGGATTTTGATCCAAGAGGCTTTTATCTAGCCATTTTGAATTTACTCCTTCAAATGGGACCTCTCAAGGCTTAAATCATCATATTTTCTTAAAAATGTGCAATTTCAGCAAAAATCAAGATGTTCAAAAAGGTGGGACACACTATTGTGGGACCACCCAATTTTAAAATGATGTTGGTGATGTTTAGTTATATCAATCAACCAATGACCGTGGAGATCAAAGTAGAGAATAAAATATTGGTTGAGGATAATATTTCTAGACGAATTGGTAGGAAGATGGGAGAATAGGTTAGTAGTGTACCCACTACTTAATATGGTGCATGGGGTATATAGTTGTAACCTATTAAATCTATGGTTTTAAGGGACTCCCACCCCTGTGATCATCATCCATCTATTATATACATGATATGAATGATGTTATGAAGTATAGTCTTATATCACGACTACTATAATAGACAACCCAACCTGACCTTACATACCAACTGATGGATGATGTGTTGATGGATGATTCTTGACCCCCTCTATCTATGTAATATAAGAAGGGGTTCATCAAGGGCCCCTATCTCTCTCTATATGGGGAACTCTCTATAGTCTTGGATCTACGGTTCTATCAGTATCAATAGGTCAAGCTAGCAAAAAAAGTGACATATAAGATCATCTCATAGTTGATAGATTCATCATAGTAGTAGAACCCCAACACAAAAAGGGAACAATTAGTACCATAACTACCAATATTAGGATCATGGATGACATACTTAGAGTGTTACCTAGAGTATAAATAGGGCTATCTCCTATCATTCAAGTGCACCCTCTATAGGACCTAGTTTTCAAGGCCATGGATGGTTTTCTTGTAGTTAGTATGGACATATATCAGCCCATTGTCCATACAAGATAGCATCTAGATTAGGACAAAAATAACCCACTTTTGAGCTGGTTTTAATAAAAAAATCAATCCAATGCTTATGATTCTTCCTGTCTACTTGCACTTGGTGACTCATTTCAAGGTTTTTTTTCCTAATGTCCATCATAGTCTATCTAAAATGGAATCACTTGTGGCTTCTGAATATGGAGGTGATGCTAAAAGTTTAACTAATGATGTGAGTGAGAGTTTTGAATCCCCTCATATTGTTTCCACATATGAATTTTATTGGTAAGAGTATTCCCATGTCACTCAAGAGAATAGAATAATGCAAATTATTGAAGTGAATGCACTTCAATAAGAGATGGAGCCTAACACAAGAGAGGATATTTATTGTGATTAGCATGTAGAAATTATATGTATAGTTGAGAATGTTTTCAAAGGTTGTTTAAATCTAATTTATGAAGAGATAATAGAGGAATATTTGTTAAAATATTGTCCAAGTGAGTTTGATGATGAACTATAACTGATTGAATGTTTGAAGATGTTAAGTTGATGATCAAAAAGCTGTAGAAAGTTAATGCAAGACATTAAATCAATTAGTGTATTGAATTTACATTGATGTCAACTTGATATAATCTGATTGGTTATATATATAGTGTGAAAGAATTCAAAGAAACAGAAAGATAAAGGTTATGCTATCAGTAATGCATAAAATTTTAGTTGTTGGAGATTTACTTCTGGCAGCTAGTTGATTGTATGTTTGTCATTGATGACAACATATAATATACAGTAGTGTTCTGTATGTACTTATTAGAATGATTTTATCAAGCCTTGCATAGTTATATTAATTTTGTAGATATGTTGTTTATATTTTTTTCATACATGAAAACTCAGATATGAAGTTTCAGTTGTGTTGTGTAATTTTGTTACTGACAGTTACAGTTTCTGGAGTTTGTCTATACAGAGCTGACATATTGCATTGGTTCTTGAGTTGCACCTATCTTCGAGATATGCATGTGTATATTAAATTTTAATTAAGATTTGAAGATAGTTATCGAAAAGCACCAAACGTGTTTCAACAAGATTGCAATGTTAGAGTTAATTTAGTGAGGCCAACTTTGTGAAGCGTCGCGTCTATTCAGTTTATATTGCACGATTGTAATTATGCTTGCATGGTTAGTTAAGCCAACAATGATGTTATGAAGAGTTTCCTAATAGGTCCCATGATCTCATACTTTGAGGAAGATACTTATAGTAGTTCATTTGTGGAACGCTAAGTGTGAATGAGAAGATAAGAGACAAAAAAAGTACATAGCAGAATATCAGTTGTGTTTCATTCATCAAGGATCTATGTGAAGATGAAGTGAAAGATTAAAATACATTGGAATTGATCAAGACAACAGGTCTACTCTATAGTTCATCATCAGATATAGTGCATATCTATTCTACAAAAGGTTGTAGCCTTCGCCATTGAAGCAGTGAGCTTTTCGACAGTGAGTCCTCACCCTTAACAGGGTTATTTGTAAAAGACTCCTAATAGGGTCAGACCCTTAACTAGGTCACTATACTTATTTTATTGTAAAGAACAACTTCTAATAGGGTTGCAAGATATTCTAACATGGATTATTATAAACAAGTATAGTTCATTGTGGGTGTTAATTTCCACTGGGGTTTTTACCATTTGGTTTCCCCGTAACCAAATTATGGTGTTGTCTATTGTGTTATCTAAATGTGCAGTTACTTTATTGTATTATGGAATTAAAAAGAAGAAAAGAATTTAATTAGTTGATAATTGATTCACCCCCCCTTCTTATTTATCCTTTGGGACTATTCTAACATTAGTATACACTAAGTGACAACAAACATCGATGGTCAGTGCACCTTGATGGATAGAGAAACCTGAGAGGAAAGTCACAGTGATACGTGAGCGAGAAACCCAAGAAAGCATTAACAATGAGAAGAATCATAGTGTTACCTGACGAATAGACAACCCTGACGGATGGAGATTCCTGAGGAGAACTAAAGTGTTGACCGAGCTAATAAGGAGTTAAATAGAAAAAAGAACTGAAGTTTAGAAATGAAAAAAGACTTATCTGGAAAGAGATAAAGAAGGAGTTAACTGGTTGTTAATATTGTTTTCAATGACAAGTTAAAAGCCAGTGATAAGCGTGATTTTTAAAGCTATTTTATTCCAGTTGTCTAAGATAAATCTACGGATAAAATTGAAGTAAATCTTTAAAGCAAGAAAGGAAAGAATTGTGGATCACACCAAGAACAAGAAAGTCAAGGACTTAGAAATGGTGAAATCATGTCTATAAAGTGACAAGCTAATTCATTGTGAATTAGGGGTGAATAGAGAAGAAGATGTTGGAGAGATACTGGTGAAGAATTAATTCATACAGTCCTGATCAATCAAGCTAAAGAACAGAGCTAAAGATTTTTGCGGACACTAAGCAACAGAGAAGCACAACATCACCGAGCAGAAAGAAATGGAGAAAAGGTATTGAAAAGAAACATTGATAAGAAAGGTATTATGAGCTTACAATAAATCTAAACATCTGCAAAGTATAGTTGTTTATATGAACAGATCATATATTGTTTCAGTTTAACCATTGAATCAGAGAAGTCTCTTAACCGAGAAGGATCTAATCAAATCCTTTATATATTGAGATACATTCCAAGGATTATCAAAAGGTTAATTCATAAAGATAGCATAGTGAAATGCCAGATATCAAGTGGTTAAGTGTTAGTGATAAATCCCCTAACAAGGTCCCACTTAATAGTGTGTTTATAACCTTTAACAAGGTTGGCTCTTCACTGAGCTTACTTCAGAAGAGTGAAAATTTTGGGTTACCGGTCCCAAGTGGTTTTTCCCTTAACAAGGTTTCCATGTTAAAAATCCATGTGTAAATGTGTTTATGAGTCATTAATTTAGTTTTTTGCATTACACATAACTAATATGGATTGATCAGTAAGCATTAAGTTATTTACTGTATTTCGGTAAAAGCTAGAAAAGGATAAACTGCTATTCGGTAAATCTTAAGAAAAGGGATAAATAGTAAACTCTGAGAAGTAGTTAATTGATATGATTATTTAAAGGCATTAATCTTGAAGGACTGAAGATAACTAGAGATTTATAATTGTGGTATAAAATTTTTGGATTAATTTTTGAGGCCACTGATTCACCTCCCCCCTATCAGTTATTCCAATAATTGGTATCAGAGCTTGTGTGCTTAGAAGGAAGGTTTCAAGACCTAAGCTAAATATCACAAGATGAGAAAATAGGATGTGCCTAAGTTGAACAAGGACAACTTTGCATCATGGAAAAGTAGGATAAGACTTCACCTATCAGGTATTGGAAATGATCTTACTCAATACTTGGATATTGAATATGTGTTGCCTACAGGACCTCACACACTTGAGAAATTAAGAGAAAAGAATGAGTGTAATTATATGATGATAGAACTTGCTTCCTCACTCTCCGATGCTGAATTTGAAGATGTCAAAACCTGCACCTCTGCAAAGCAAATGTGGGACAAATCGAAGCTAGTACATGGAGGAGATGCTATTGTACTAAGAGCTAAGGAGGAAAGCCTAAGAGATAAATTTGATAACCTAAGAATGAAATAAGGATAAAATATCACTCAGTATAGTTGCAGAATAAAAGGGGTAGTCAATTCTATCCAAGGATTTGGAGGCATACTTGAAGAATAAATAGTGGTAAGTAAAATCCTAAGAACCTTACTGCCTATATATGCTATTAGATTATCTACTATACAAGAAATGAGAGCAGTAGAAACAAATAATGTCACTCTAGATAGCTTGGTTGGTAGACTGATTTCATTTGAGATGAATAACTTTGATAACAATGTATTACCATCTATTGAGTCTACATTCAAATCTTCTTTGAAAATAAGTAAGTCAAGTCATAAACACACTATGAGAAATGACAGTGATGACCAAGATCTTGATGAGATTGAAGTACTAATGGCTAGAAGATTGCAGAGAGGCAAAGGTAGATACAAAGGTAAATTACCACTTGTATGTTTTAATTGTAAAGAGATTGGACACTTTTCTGCTAGATGTCCTAACAAAAGAAAAGATGACAGAAGTAATGAAAAATCATATGAATTTTTTTTTGATAGAAGTGACAAAAGAGATTACCGAAGCAACCGACAATCTGATAGAAGAGATACCCGAGACTACAAGGACAAAGGGAAGAAAGCTTGTTACCTGGTTGAGAATAGAGATGGAGATACTAAGACAAATCTGATGAAGATATTGAGATGGTATTTGTGTCCATGAAGGATGATTCAAATGAAGAAGAAAGGTATGTAGAGACTACACTCATATCTAAGGTTAGTAAGAATGATGTTTGGATTATAGATAGTGGCTACACTCACCACATGATCAGTGATAAACAAAATTTAAAAAATTTTGAATACTATAATGGTGGGTCAATAAGAATGGTTAATGACACACCTTGTCCAATTGAAGGTAAAGGAACCCTAATGTTGAATAACCTAATAAAATGTGAAAATGCAAACTGGGTAAAATGACTTAACTACAATATATTGAGTGTTTCACAACTGAATAACATAGGTCACCAAGTAGCATTTGAGAAAAAAGGCAAAGATCTTTAATGAATCAGGAAGGTTGATCGGAACTGGTGAACATAAAAAAGGTAACCTATTTATCTTGATGATATTAACACCACTTGTTTAATGGCTAGAAACAAAGACATATGGTTGTGGTATAAAAGATTATATCATGCAAATTTTGACAACATGATTAAAATAAGAAAAAAAAGGAAAGTAAGATGCTTACCAAGCATGTCGAAGCTCGAGCATATCATGTGTAAGAATTGTCAAAAGGGTAAAATGACAAAGTCTAGTTTCAAGAGCAAAGCCCATACATCTAATGCTATTCTAGAATCAGTCCATACTGATCTATGTGGACCCATGAGAACAAAGAGTTACTATGGTGATAGATACTTCATTCTCTTTGTTGATGATTATTCTAGAATGATGACAATTATGTTCTTAAAATAAAAATCAGAAGCATTCAAGATGTTTAAACGATAAAAAGCTATGGTAGAAAAAAAAGTGGTAAGGAGCTAAAATGCTTAAGATTAGATAAAGGAGAAGAATTTATTTATGATGAATTCACTAACTTTTGCAATGAGCATGGAATTAAAAGACAAGTTTCTGCACCAAGAACACCACCGAAAAATGGGATTGCTGAAAGGAGAAACGAATCCATTGTTGATTGTGCAAGAACACTAATGATAGAGAAAAGAATCACTCAAACATTTTGGAGGGAAGCTGTCAGTACTATTGTCTACACATTGAATAGAGTACAATTAAAGAAAGACACCAAGAAGATACCCTATGAGCTATGGTATGATACACACCCAATTTAAGTTACTTCAAAATTTTTGGTAGTCAATTTTATATTTTGAAAGAAGATATAAATGGAAATATTGACTCCAAAAGTGAAGAAGGTATCTTTCTAGGGTATTCCACCAAAAGAAAGGCTTATAAATGTCTTAACAAGTCCTCTAACAAAATCATTGAAAGTGCAAATATCAGAATAGATGAATATGCAGAGAAAAATGACGAGGAAAGTAGAAAAGAATAAAAATACTATAATAGGTTTGTTTACACTAAAGAACCTGCCACTCTACCCGAGCAACAGTGTATCACTCCTGAGCATCAGAACATTGCACCCGAGCATCAGGCCGCAAATACCAAAAATTAGGAAATTGCTCAAAATGATGTTCCAAGCGATGAAGATCAAAATGAAGGTCAAGACTATGATCAGAATGATGGACAAAAAGATTAAATGATACTTGCCAAGTATGTCAGAAGACACCATCCACAGAACCAGATCATAGGAGACAAGAAGGTTGGAATGAGAACAAGAAGTAAGTCACTGAGCACTAGATATTTAATTTGTGATTTTGAGCCTAAATCTGTTAATACTGCACTAGAAAATGAAGAATGGGCCAGTGGTATGAATGAATAAATAAAATAGATTGAGAAGAACATAACATGGACATTAGTACCTACATCAGATGACAAGAATGTCATCAGTACCAAATGGATATTCAAAAACAAGTTGAATAAGAATGGAGAAGTCACAAGAAACAAAGCAAGATTAGTATGCAAGGGGTATGCACAAGAAGGTATTGACTATGGAGAAACCTTTGCACCCATTTCTAGAATAGAAGGAGTAAAAATCTTACTTGCTTATGCTACATTCAAAGGATTCAAGGTATACTAGATGGATGTCAAATCTACATTCCTAAATGGAATACTAGAAGAAGAGGTATACATTGAACAAACATAAGGGTTTGTTGATCCTAACAAGAGATTTGTAAGCTACAAAAATCCTTGTATGGATTGAAAAAAGCACCTAGAGCCTGGTATGAAAGACTTCACTCCTATCTCATAAGCATTGGATTTGTAAGAACAAGTTAAAATAGAAATCTGTACTTAAAAGAAGATTCTAATGAAAATATTTTGATTGCTAAAATATTTGTTGATGATATCATATTGAAGGCATTATATTTTACCATTAGTATATACAAGGAAAAACATGATCTACACCATTGGTTTATACCCGATATTTCCAAGTACAAAGCATCCTGACAAACACTATTTAGTGTTACCTGATGAAAAAAGGACAAGGGAACCCGACGAGTAACCAACAGTGCAACCTGACGAAACAAAAAAGAGAGGAACCTGATAGATGAAGAGAACCCAATGATTAGTTCAACAAAGGAACACCGACAGACTTTTAGTTCAACTCGACGGTCAAGAACTGATAGTCAGTTACATCCCACAAAAAGTGGATCTGACTTTCCATGTCAGATAAATCACTAAAGTTTTATATTTAGCTTCTTGATTTGTTTTAAATCCATTATGTGCAGAGAAAGCAATGTAATTATTATTGTTTTAATCAATTTAACTATTTTAAAACATTCAAACTAAAGGATCAAGGTCAAGTTGTATACCTTGGATCAAGAGTTAACATTGTAATGCGTGATTCTAGAATAGGTCAAATAATTGTATAAATAGATGCTCAATCTATTGTGAAAATTTTGTTCAATGATGATTGTAGCCACTGAGAGCATCTAAGGATCAGACAAGAGAATTCATGCAGAAGGAAAGAAAAGGATCAATTCAGTTTTCAAGAATAGAACACTGGCTACTGATGAGTAGGAAAAGGTGTTAATCAATCACTATAGGTGATATTCATATTATGAGAGCTTTAATGGATATGTGATCAGAAATTATAGATTCCATACAGTTAGGTCAAACATATTTTAATAATTCTAACAAGTGTAGTACACTTAAGAAATCCTTTCAAGAAAGGTGGACCTAACAGTCCTATTGTAAATCTCTTAACCAAGTGCACACTTCATTAGTGTTTCTAAAAGCTCTTAACAGAGTAGATCTTAATAGGTCTCCACTTTAATACTCATAACAGGGTAGATCATCAGAAGTGATCAATTGTAAGCCTTTACTGGCTCCCTTCCATTCTGCAGATAGTAAAGTTTTGTGGGTGCCATCCCCACCACAATTTTTACTTCCTAACATGAGTTTTCTGTGATATCATATCTTGTGTTATGTGTTTATTATTTTCATAAATGTTTCTATGAATGTTGCAAACAATTAAAGATTATGAATGAATATTACATGCATAAGAAAGAACATCAGATATGGTCATTAATACAGTAAAGAATGATTACTAATGATGAAAAGGGAAGAGTGTTAAAAGTTTTAGAGGTACTAATTCACCCCTCCCCTCTCAATACTACTTCCCATTAATCCCAACAATTGGTATCAGAGCTAAGTCTCTTCTTGGAAAGCTTAAAGGCTTAAGAGAAAAGATAATACAATGGAGAAGTACAAACTTGATAAAAAGATTGAAATCCAGATGTTCTATGAACAGTATAACAAAGCGAGAATCAAGATAAGAGAGTTGTTGGATGAGAGAAAAGGTAGGGCAACTCGGAGCAATGAAAAAGATTATCAAGAAGAAGAGATTCCATATTTCTTTGAATCTTCAGGATCAAATACAAGTAATACATTAGAAGAGAACATCACAAATCTAAAGGAGATCAATCAACATCTAACAAAGCAAATAAAGATGTTGCAAATCGGTCAAGAGACCCAGATGGTAAGAATGATTAATGTGATGAGTTGTGCTAGACAAGCTGAAACAGAAAGAACACTAGCTATTGATGATATAAGGAAGATTACAGAGAAGCTGCAAGACAAGGAGTTAGAAATTCAAAGGCATGCTGAGCATCACCATGAGATTACAAATCAAATTATTCTCATGAGTCAAGAAGAAAACAAAATGAATATAGAACTCATTGAAAGAATACATGCTATCAGTGAACTAAGAGAAGAGAATGAAAAACTAAAGCATGAGGTTAGAGTTCAACAACAGTATAATGAAATTATCAAAAAGGCTGAAGAAAGCAATAAAAGAATGGATGATTTTCTTGAAGGATAAAGAAGAGTCAACAAAACCAATGGTCTAGGCTTTATCAAAAATGGAGAATCATCAACTCAAGCCAATCCAAAGAATTTCTATGAAAATCCAAGACCAAGAAAGCTTACATGCAAACACTGTGGAAAGTAAGGCCACACATCAAATGTATGTAGAGGTAAAATGAAAGGTATTCCTAAATCTACATCTTCATTCATAGGATTTTGTTATAAATGTAAGAAGAAAGGTCATAAAGCACATGAATATAAGTCTAAGATAGAACAACCAAAGAAGGAAACCTACATGGACAACTTTTGTCCTACATGCAAAATGAATGGGCACACAAGCCTTGAATGCTAGAAAAAGAAAAGGCAAGCATGGAATCCAAAAGGTCAAGACAATCCCTATCAACCAAAGAGAATCGATAATCAAGATGTATGGGACTACAATACATGGACAAATTGTACATCATGTGGTAGATATGGCCACATTTCTGCAAACAGCATGAGAGCATGGACCAAAAGGTCTAGAGGCTGGAAAAATCCCAGAATGACATGCTTACACTGTCATAAAGTTGGTCATCTCAAGAAAGACTATAGAGACCGAATGAAAAAGACAAGCACATATCCCAATGGAAACACCATTGAAGATATCAAGAGGGCTAGAGACAAAATGTAGAGAAAAGCTTCAATCAATGATGAAGCTGGAACAAGCAATGCAAATGGTGACATCCCATCCAATGGATGTGGTGACATCACCACCCCCACTTAAGTTGAACAAGTATGGAATTGCACTACACCAAGTCATACTTTGCATCAGTTCCATTATACAAATTGATAGATAGTCAAAATCTGCATGAATAAAGATGCATATTATGTTACTTGTTACAATTCTGAGAAAACAACCCCATCGGTAAACACATACCAAAAATCATCAGTGAACATAAAGGATGAGCTGTCTACACTTACCGAGAATTGTCGGTCAACACATAAAATGGCTAAGTTGCTAATGTAACCTGACATGTGTTGGTAAGAAAGCAAAGTTATAATGTTGTCATGACAGAACACCGATATCCGTTGGTGAAAGAAAAAATCTTAACAACTATCTTGAGCATCATGTCAACACCGATAATGTTATGTGAGAGTCTTCCCGATGAACTCCATCTTCATGACCCAATGAGTCATTGAGGATTTATGATAGACTTAGGGCAAAAGTATATAAATACTCGATGGGAACACTTCATTTTGCACATGCGATTTGAAGGGAAAAAGTAGAACGAAACCATAGCGATAAAAGATCAGATAGAAGAGTGACCTCCACTCAATCCAGCACACAACAAACAAATCATTCACAAGTTTCATGGATTGAAGTAAGTATCGAGGGCACCGAAGAACTCTGTTATTAATTTCAAGAAAGGCCTAAATTTGAAAAATGATGGCAACCACCTCAAGAACCATAAAGATCAAGAATGATAAGAAGAATATGGTTAGGATGATAAATAACAATACCTGTGTGGAACCAAAGTACAAGATATGCCCAGAGATTGCATCACAACCTGATGAATTCGATGCATTTCTTAAGATTCCACCTAGGGTTTTTCTAATAGAGGATGTAAGGTCCTACAATCACTGTAAGATCACTGAAATAGGTGATCTAGAGATAGACCAAGCTTACCAGAAGCTATGTGATGCAGAAGGGAACCTGTAGGAAGAGCATAAACACTTAGAGGTTAAATGGATAACTAATGCCCTATATTTCCCGAGGGTTTTCAAAACTGACTGGATTGGGTTACTTTTGGGAAGAATGCATGATCAGAAGTTATGGTTAGATCAACCTAAGAAAATCACTAAAGATGTCCTTCATGCTATAACTGGTTATCCAATAATCGACAAGCCTAAGGCACATAAGAATCCCTCCAGGACAGAAGTTGAAAATCTCACAAAAGCTATGTGGGATAACATAGGCCTTAAGGTAAAAACCATCATTGACGAAGAACTGAGGTTCAGTGCATGTGTAATTGGCTACAAGATCTTCCAAGCAAGAAGGCTTAACAACATATCTTCAACAACAGTAAGCACAACTTACAAGATAGTGACAAAGGGAATACAGATGGATCTATGTACGATCATGTTGAAACAACTTGATGAGAACATGACTACAATAAGGTTTGCAAAGACTAACACATGTAAGTTCAGCTCACTTATCATGTGTATATTCTTCTACTTTCAAAAATAATTTCCTTCAGTAGGAAAAGTAAAGTGGGATACTACAAAACTAGTCACACTGCAAATTAGTGAACTTATTAAGTCATTAGGAGCTAACTTTGATTCAGTAACGATTGCATACTTCCTTCAATTCAAGGAAAAGATGATAGAAAGAGTGAGGATCCCTGAGAAATTAATTTAAAAACATAGGGATGAGATATGTTTTATGGTGGATATAGATTTCACACACATAAAACCGGTTGTACCAAGAACAACTTGGTTAGCCCCTCTTGATTGTGAAATCAACATAGATCAAGCAACCAATACTATTGATGCATTAATCAATGAGCCACTTGACAAAAAACAACCAAGGTTTGGCACTTCTGAAGAGGCCAAGTCAAAGATAAAAATAGGCCTAGTCATCAAGAAGACTGTCAACAAGAAGAATAAGATGGTAAAGAATCTAGAAAAGATTCTATCGGTTAATGAGGAGGAACAAACAGAAGAAACCGATGAACATGGTACTATTGGTGAAGGGAAAGATGAGCAGAAATCAGATTCTGAGGCTACTAAATCTGATACACCTCCACCTCCTACAAAGAAATAGAGAACAAGGAGCCAAACAAAAAAATATACTACACCTCTAAAGAAAGGTCAAGTAAGGACCTATAAGAGGAAGCAACCAACAAAGCAAACAAAGCAACAAATAGAGAAACAAACACCAATAAAGAGGAGAAAAAGAATGGTTAGGACCAAAACTGACATTGAAGATTCTAAAGAGGATGAGCCTGATGTGAGTAAGAAAATTTTTCTCACTAGAACAATTGATGAAATTGCTGAGTCAATTGCTACTACTGGTACAATGACTGATAGAAAGATAAGAAAATGGGATAAACTTGAACCAGAAGACCAAAACAAGATACAAGATGCCATAATTAGGGCAATGGTCAAGTTTAAATATGTACCAGTAGAGTTTATAAGCCAAATACACAAAGAGATGGGTAAATTTTTTTTACAATAGTGGTCATATGCTCTACATATAAAAAAAGAAGCAAGGGAGAGGGTACTTGTCACACTTATGCCTCCCGAATAAAAAATGGAAGAAATCAAGGAAATAATGAAGAAGCACTCAAGTAAATTTGTAGCTAAAATTAGAGCTTACAAAGTGCTAGAAGATAAGTTTATAGAGCTAGATACATTGACCGAGACCAAATGGAGACAACTCTTAGATTTTCCTATAGAGTCAACAAATCATGAGAATCAATTACTTCTCACCGACACACCTCATGTAGAGGAGGAAAAAGATAAAGCCAGTCCTAAGCACATTGCATTAGAAAATGTTGAAGATATGGAACAAATTGATTTGGACAAAGTCATGGATGATCTTGACATTCAAGACATCACACATTATGACTATGATAAGGATCCAAAAAAAGAAGATGATGTAATTTTTATATCTCTTAAGGATCAAATCAAGCAACAAGCATTGGAAACCCAAGGAAACATAGACTTGGACGTTGCTGATGAAATATGGCTAGACACATCAATTATTGACATCACAAGACTAGACCCTGCTGATCAACTTCAAAAAGATGAATATGTCACTGCTCAAAAGGATCAAACCAATGAGCAGGACACAAATAAGGATGCAGCACAGGTGAGAACTCAGGATAATATGCCAGTGCTAATAAAGGCCATAAATTTGCTAGAATATAATGCAAAATCTAATGCAACAGATACTAGCATACCCAAGGACAAGGGTGATGCAGAGTCAAAGGACACAACCGATGCAACAAAGGATACAACTGCAAAACAAGCTATAATCGATGATCAGATAGACAAATCTACTGATCAAAGTAAAGAGGAAGCACAAAAAGTAGATGAGGACAAGCAAAAAGAAAAAGGTGAAGAATGCAAGACAGATGAGCAGGAGACGGCAAAAGAAAAATCTGTAGAGACACCCAAGGTTGATGGAGAGACATCTTCACCAAACCCATAGGTGAACCTCGAGCAGAAAACACAAGAAGCATCTTCAACAAAGCCTTCACCGAACGCATCAGAAAAGACAACTAAACTAGTAATGGTAGTTCATACGTCTGCATCCACACAAATCTCAAGGAAGAAGAAAAGCAAGCATAAGAATCTAGTGACTCTGGATGAAATCATTGAGATTTCAATTTGTGATCCCAGGACATTGGATCCAACTGAATTAACAAAGTATGCAAGACTTTGTGAAAGGAAATAAATGTAAGACAAATTGAGAAAAGCCACCAAAGAGGCAAAGGTACTTGAAGTAGCACAAGGAATACTTCAACAAATTGTACCTGATGTAGATGTTGATCAAATAGCCCCAATGCTTGATCAATTATTGGTTCTCACAGATGCAATCACATCTCAGAACATAGATGCTGAGAAGGAAATGGAAGATAGACTTGAACAAAAACATGAGTTCAAGTTAGCTGAGAAGATAAGCCAAGAAGTGGTATTGTAGAAGGTAAATCTTTCTAAACTGGTTAGCACAATAGATCCAATAATTTTAGAAGCTATAACCTTGATACAGAAATTATGCACGCTTAATCAACTCACCAAGGAGTATACCGACAAGATAGCACAAATAGATGGTGATCTTCAGACAAGTGCACAAAGTCTCATGAATAGTGAAGAGGCAATTAAATTGCACAATGAGAAGCTCAAGCAAGCTTGAAATTTGAGACAAGACATACAGATTGCAAAGACACAATTTAGAGATGAGGTAAATGAGCTTCAAGCACAACTCTTACCAACACTCTCACTACTGCAAAAACATATGACAAAGGCAAGAGCACTAATAGCCACCCCAAAAATGTATGTCCTAGAAAAAATTTATGATATGCATGCAATAATAGAGCTAGAGCACATGGCACTAGAACTCCTGAAACAAAAAAGGGAGAAATTGCTCGAAGATATCAAGAACACCCATTCACATATTCTGGACACATTGTAAGTTACACATTTTTGACAACTTATAAGTTGTACATTTTTTTCATGAGTATCAAATAAAAGGGAAAATGATATGTACAATCAATAGTAAAAGGGGAAATGAAGGATGAAATGATTTGTACATTCAGTCATTTGAAAGAGAAAAGAAAAGGGAATGTATAGTACAGAGGCGAGTATACATCTACATATACTTATACTATACCAATGCCTACAATTAGGGGGAGGCATATAATGACAAGGATATATACATGGTGTACATACTAAACACTTTAGTATTATGCACATATCAGTTTTTGATACTAATGTCAAAGGGGGAGATTGGAGGCATTATATTTTTCCATTAGTATATACAAGGAAAAACATGATCTAAACCATCGGTTTACACTACACCGATAGATAGGGCACAACACTACCCAACGCCAAGGTTACCTGATACTACCAAGTACAAAGAATCTCGATCGACAAACACTATTTAGTGTTACCCAATGACAAAAAGGACGAGAGAACCCGATGAGTAACCAACAGTGCAACCCGACAAAATAGCAAAGAGAGGAACCCGATAGATGAAGGGAACCCAATGATCAGTTTAACAAAGGAACACCGACAAAATTTTAGTTCAATCTGACGGTCAAGAACCGACACTTAGTTACATCCTGCAAAAAGTGGATCTGAATTTCCACATTAGATAAATCACTGAAGTTTTATATTTAGCTTCTTGATTTGTTTTAAATCCATTATGTGCGGAGAAAGAAATGTAATTATTATTGTTTTAATCAGTTTAACTATTTTAAAACATGCAAAATAAAGGATCAAGGTCAAGTTGTATACCTTGGATCAAGAGTTAACATTTGTTGGTTAACATTTTGTCCTCTCTTAAGATTTTCAATCTTTGACTCTTTATACACCCAAGGTGAGAGGACAAAAGGATGTCCACCAACAAATGGGTCAGTGTATGTCTTCTATCACTGCCCTCTGAATTGACAGGTACAACTCCCTGATTGTGTATGATATTCAATGAATTTGTTTTTATACTGATCACCAGGTC
>MU218640.1:461476-490157 GCA_018584345.1 Thuja plicata | reverse complement strand
AACGGCCATAATTGCTAATCATGTATTCTATGACTGAAAGAATTGAAGCTGAGAGGGGAAATGATCTGAATTCTGAGAAAAACTTTTAATATTTCTTTCTTTTTCCTAAAGTTCTCCCCAGCAGAGTTGCCAAAAACTGTTGTAGAAATGTAATTATTATTGTTTTAATCAGTTTAACTATTTTAAAACATGCAAAATAAAGGATCAAGGTCAAGTTGTATACCTTGGATCAAGAGTTAACATTGTAATGTGTGATTCTAGAATAGGTCAAATACTTGTATAAATAGATGCTCAATCTATTATGAACATGTTGTTCGATGATGATTGTAGCCACTAAGAGCATCTAAGGACCAGAAAAGAGAATTCATGTAGAAGGACAGAAAATAATCAATTCAATTTTCAAGAATAGAACATAGGCTACTGATGAGCAGGAAAAGGTATTAATCAATCACTATAGGTGATATTCATATTATGAGATCTTTAATGGATATGTGATTAGCAATTATATATTGCATACAGCTAGGTCAAACATATTGTACTCATTCTAACAAGTGTAGTACACTTAAGAAATCCTTTCAAGAAAGGTGGACCTAATAGTCCTATTGCAAATCTCTTAACTGAGTGCACACTTCATTAGTGTTGCTAAAAAATCTTAACAAAGTAGATCTTAACAGGTCTCCACTTTAATACTCCTAATAGGGTAGATCATCAAAAGTGATCAATTGTAATCCTTTATCGGCTCCCTTCCATACTACAAATAGTGAAGTTTTGTGGGTGTCATCCCCACCATAGTTTTTACTTCCTAACAGGAGTTTTCTGTGATATCATATCTTGTGTTATGTGTTTATTACTTTCATGAATGTTTCTATGAATGTTTCAAATAATTAAAGATTATGAATTAGTATTACATGCATAAGAAAGAACATCAGATATGGTCAGTAATATAGTAAAGAATGATTACTAATGATGAAAGGTGAAAAGTGTTAAAAGTTTTAGAGGTACTGATTCACCCCTCCCCTCTCAGTACTACTTCCCATTAATCCCAACACATATTTGGGGGTAATGATATGTTATGTAAATCTTTTGCTAATGAAATGAGCAAAGAGTTTCAGATGTCAATGCTTGGGGAGATCAAATTATTTCCTGGTCTATAGATTCTTCAACAAGATGCAGGCATATATATTACACAATCCAAATACATCAAGGAAGTGCTAAAGAAATTCAAGTTTGAAGATTCCAATCCAGTTGGAAAACCTATGGGAACCAGATGCAAGATGACAAATGAAGACAAATTAAATGAGGTAAATCAAACCTTGTATAGATCAATGATTGGCAAACTAATGTATGTTTTTCATACTAGACCAGATATAGCACATGCAGTTGGAATAGTTGCAAGATTCTCTGATAATCCCAAAGAATCACACATGATTGTTGTCAAGATAATTCTAAGATATCTAAAGAACGCCAAGGACTATGGCTTATGGTATAAAAGAGAAGGCAAATTTGAGCTTCAAGTCTATACAGATACTGACTAGGATGGAAACTTAGATGAAAAAAAGAGAACAACTAGAGGATCATTCTTCATAGGTGACAGAATTGTCACATGGATCAGTAAGAAGCAAGGATGCATCTCACAATCTATTGTAGAAGCAAAATATGTGGTTTTTGTTGCAAACTGTTCTAACATTGCATGGGTCAAACAGTTACTGGAAGGTATGAATATGAAAATTATTGAACCAGTGATTATCTATTGTGATAATACTAGTGCAATAAACATATCAAATAATCCATTCATGCATGCTCAGACTAAGCATATTGCAATCAAGTATCACTACTTAAGAGAACAAGTGCAAGAGAAAGAGCTAATACTAGAATATGTTCAATCCAAGGAATAAATAACTAATATATTCACAAAGCCATTGCCTAAAGATACATTTGAGTACCTAAGAAAGAGACTAGGGGTCTGACCCTTGTCTATTGGTCACTAAGCTGACTAGGAGGTTGCCTCAGCCTACACATAATCAGAAGATCATTCATGTTGATGCAAGAAAAGCGATGGACTACAAAGATACATCAGTACACAACAAGGTACATATTTGCACCAAACACCAGACTCATTGTATTGATGATGGATAAGGAAATTCAAGGAGTATATTATAAAAAGGTAAAAGGATATACTTTGGCATTGTTGTCAAAGGGAGAGATGTAACCTATAAAGGAAAGAATATCCAAAGGGAGAGATTACATATGAAATATCCATCATGACTATCATAAGGGAGAGATGACTTAAAGATGACTTGAGAGAGATGTAATATATAAGGGAGAGAATATCAAAAGGGAGAGAAGTATCATGAGGGAGAGATGACTTAAGGAAGAAATGACTTAAGGGAGAGAGTATTCTATATTGTTGTCAAAGGAAAAAGAGATGATCAAGGAGAGGAATAGTCAAAGGGAGAGTCTACATCAAAAGAAGAGATTCTACAACATAGGGAGAGACAAAATCAGAAGATGATACATCTATCCAGTGAAGGGATTGAAGATTGAAGAAATCTCTCTACAAGAAACAAATATAAGCTATATGAGCTTACTGAGAGCCATACATTTGTATTGGTTATAGTAAAATAAATTTGGTAGATTGATGAACTACAATTTGTTAGATTTTTTTATACTGAGAGGGGGGGTGAATCAGTATAATAGTACTTTAAATAAATTCTTCAACCACTTAACCATTAATCGAACATTTGCAGTAAAGTAAAGAATATAAGTAAATGACACAGTACTCATAACACCATATTTGTTTATGAGGAAACCCTGGCCAAGGGAAAACCCCAGTGGGGATGATACCCACAAGCATGCACTAAAGTATAGTGTCCCTATAAGGAGACCTAGCCCTATTAGGAGCTGAATATTACATAGTACATTTCCTTTTTAGAGGAATAAAAACCCTATTAAAGGTTCACAACACCCTGTTAGGGGCCTCTGAGCTTACAACTCTTACAATACAATTTAGTTATAGAAAGTTCTTAGTCATGAACAAAAAAAACATCACTAATGCTTTGATAGTTCCTTTATAGTTCTTCAATCATCTCTATCTTTCTCTGATCTTCCATTTGCATATCTTCTCTTCCAGATAAATATTACACAAATACTTCCAATATTTACCAAAAATATCTTACAAATATATCTTTCAACTTTACAAAGTCGGCTCTTAGTATGAATATTACAAATAATACTAAGTTGGCCTTCAATAAAAAATACATTTAATATAGTAAACATTAAATGCATAGTTGGAACTCTTGCATATTCAATGAGTAGGCTATCAACAACCAAAATACAAGTTTGATTTCCTGAAGTCCAAGTCATACTCCCTCAATCTTTGCTTATGTCCAACTGCTCTTTATCATTGTTCTTATGTAGTCTGTCTGTCTTCAAATCCTTCTAACTCATTGTAGACTTAACCAAATCCAAATAGATCTTAGGTGGAGGTAAAAAATACTCCATATGTCTTCCTCTAAGCTCACTTTCCCTAATTCATCGATCTCTGTCTTCGACATCAAAAGTACTTCTGTATCTCTGCTACTATACTTAGTCAATTTTGAAACATCAAAACTTATCTTCAAAGTAATCAAAATTAAACCCACATGTGTTGCCATAAATGAAAATCAAAAAGTGAATCATATTTACCAAATTTGATCACTTTCCAACAATCTCTCCCTTTGGTAGTGATGGTAACACTTAAGAAAAAAATGACTAAGTGTTCCAACCAATCAAAACTGTCTCTTCTTCTCCTTCTCTCTTCATATTTTTCTCTCTCTTTTTTGGTATATATTGTACATTTTTATTTTTCTTCTCTTCTCTATTTTTTTCTTCTCTTCTCCCCCTTTGAAAACAATTACAAAGGTGCATAAAAATAATAAGATTCAGTTCTTGCTTACCAGTTTCAGAATATCCTGAAAAGAGTCTTCCAAAAGCTTCACTTCTGTGCTCCAAGTCTTGAACAATATCTGACTGATGTGAATCAAACCATTCATTGCAAATGATGTAGTTTTATCCTCTTTCAATTTTGTGGGTAAACCTTTAGTCAATGAATCTGAAACTTTCTCCAAATCTGAGAGATGAGCTTCAAGTAAAGATAATTTTGGAGTGACAAAGCTCCTCATCAAATTAAATCTTTTCAATACTCTCTCTTTTTCATTTTCCAAAACACCGAGTTTGGAAAATATTCTTGTAACTTCTGTGTCTAGTTTTTTTGTGGATAGTGAAGATGTTCCACAACCATCCATCAAACTGTTCATATTTTCCCTTTCCTTGGCAATAATGTCCTCAACATTCTGAACATGTCTAATCAGATTCATGCAATAGCTAAATAGTTTTCTTCCATGCCCAATGAAGCTCTTTGCATTTGTCAAACAAGTTTTTATAATCCATAAGTCCCATGTGATGGACTTGTAGACTTCTGTTAGCTTCTTCTCTGGATATGTTTTCTCTTCCTTCTCCTCAGTAATCTTTAGCAAATTTTCATAGTGTCCATCAAACTCATCAAGTGTAATCTTCAAGTTCTCAATTTCATCTTTGTGCTGGAAAACTATAGGTACTAGAAGCAATTTATTCACAATATCAATAGCTCTAGTAATTACTTTTTCCTTCTTGTCTCCTTTCTGTTCAGATCTTTCTTTTGCTTTGTTTAATGCAGTAAATGCTAGTTTGCAATGTCCCCTATCCAGTTCTATAGAATTTTTGGAACTGTTTTCTTTTAATTTAATTCCAAGAGTCTTCTTGCTTTCTATGGCTTATATTTGATTCCTTAGTTTGATGTAACAACTTTGATTATATAAGTACCCTATATATAAAGGTTTATTCAATTTAAGTTGATAATCAAGACCAATATTAGTATTAATGACTTAGAAGTACAATCTCATCATTATCAAGTACAGGAAGTGCCTTCTACAAAGTATGGCTCTAACTAAATCGCTCAAGTTGTGTGGACCTAGTGTGGAACTTGCATAATTTGCTGATTTACAAGAGGTACAACCTGGATTAATATAGAGCACTCTACAAACCAAGCAAACACTTTCCCTAATTCCTCGATGCTTGAGTGATGTAATATAATTTGAAGTATTTCTATTATTCATATATTCTGTAGAGTGCGTGTAATATTATTAATACTGATTAGTCTATGAATTTCAAAGGATTACTTGTTCACAGTTCTGGAAATGATACTTTTCAGTTATGATGTGTATTGTTGTTCTAGATATCTTTCTTCCTTTATACTCAATGTTCTTATCTTCTCCTATTCCGTAATCTATTATGCAAATATCTCCTGGATGTTGACGTGAGTCCTAATCTCTGTATGTGTAGCTTTCTAAGTGTGAAAGTATAGAAAATGCTGATTGGTTGTTTCAATGCTGACTGTACTAGTCTGTTGACTATGGTTGAATGTTGTATGTATTCCCAATTTCCTTCTCCAAGTGCCGACGGTATTAGATACGGGTGATGAGTATCGGGGTGTCTGTTCAAAAGATTGTCGTTGTTTCTATATATATCGAGGGAATGGGAAAGAGCCACTAAAATTTGCGTCCCATTGTTCAAGGGTCGGCATCTATTTAGTAATGACTAATTATTAATTATGCCTTATAAAAATACATGTTTAATATTAGGATTTGTAATATTTATAAATATTAATGTGAGTATTAAATTATATATTATCTATTATAACATATTTTAGATTGGGATAATATATATTAAATATATTTTGTATTATAATATACAATAATATATAATATTTATATTTATATTATAATATATAATAATATATCAAATCTGTAATATATATATATATTAAGTTCATTATTTTTTATTTATTTAATTTAACAATATTATAGTTTATCTTGTAATTATCCTGTATATTAAATTATATTTTATAATTTGATATCTATAATATTATATTAGATTATAATATTAATTGTTATACTATTAATATTAATATTATATTACCATATTTATTTATTTGCTATTTATTATATCTATTATAATATATTATATTATTAAACATATTATAATTAATAATAGATTATATAATAATATAATATTATATATATAATATTTTCATTATTATATTAATAATATAATTAATTTAATAATAAGTTATATTATAATTTATTTGTTTATTTATATTATTTATTATTAAATTCTATTTCGAGAGGGGACATTACACAGTTTTACCAATTCAACTTCATCCATGCTATCCACATTTATGTCATTGCTTGCCAACAATGAAATAGATGGCGAGTCTGCCTCTTTCTTTTCATCTTTTGTTCATCATCCTTTTTCTGCTCAACTTCCTCTTTCTGTTCTATTTCATCTGCAATAGAGGTGTCCAAATTTACTGCAAAGGGGTCCTTCTCATCTTGTGAGGGGTCAAGGGTCACTGCCACACCAGAGACAAAAATCTAGTGGAGGGTCTGCTTTGCTATTCTCTGTGGATGTCTCAGTTGCCTTTGATTTATCACCCATTCCCAATTGTGTGGGCGATGTGGTTTTAGGAGGTGAGGGCCTGCTAGAATTAGAACTCATCGTAATCTTCTGTAATGCCTTCTAAGTTTCATTAGTCACTTCATCATACTTCCTCACCATTATTTTCAATATTCTAACCTTGGTTCTTAGCAGAGGCTTCAATTCTTTGAATATACTATCCCTCTCTTGTATTGATAACATAGGCAACATGTTATTAATTTCCTTATTTTTGATCTGATCATCCTCAATCTGTGCCAAGTGTTTTATGTTCTCCAATTTTTCATACAGGTTTGTAGGTATACTTCCTTTAATTTCTAAAAGAGTATTCTTAAATGTAAGAAAATGCTCTATCACAATGTCTTCTATCTTCAGCTTATCTGATTCCTCATACCTATTATAGTATTTGTCAATTGTAACCAATTTACCTTTCTCTAGTGCTCTTTTCTCAAGCATCTTCATGTCTGGTTTCCAAATGTGTTTTACTATTTTATTCTCTACTTGTGCTATGGTTTGCACTTCAAGTGATTTAGGCTTACTTGATCTTGTAACTCTAGGAGTGAAATCCTTTGCTTGCTTTGTTTGTTGTTATGGAGGAGGTGGAATATCTACCATAACTACCTCAGGAGTGGGAGGGGAATCAGTGCTTCCACTTGATACTCCAAGAGATCTCTCTGATCTCCTTAGCTCACTCTTTGTCAAATGGTGAATAGATAGGTCATCAAATAGTGCTTTATACAAGTTAGGTTATAACTTTCATTTTCACTTTATACTGTCCAGTCGACTGTTAAATCTCACGAACACAATATACAAGTCAGCTGATGGTGTGCTCTTAGGTATATAATCCATGATGTCAGCTTATTTCACACACAAGCTCGCATGAGATCAATCTACAAATTTCAGGGCAGAATAAGTTCTAATGTCTATATCCAATGCTCCCCCTAATGCCATGATCGGCCAATTAGGTTGATTCCATCTTGCTACCTGCAGGCAAAGATCTAGTAGCATCTATTGACTCTCCCTGAACTGATGTCTCACTTTTTTCTTTAATCTTCCATATCCTACCACTGTTGCTATCTTCTTATTTCTTAAAACAATTTTCAAAATCATTCTTCACATCTGCAATACTTTTTCCAGTATCATTTCCATTCTTCTATGAATTCATAGGAGGTGGTTTTCTTCTATTATCTTCTCCATTATACCTGCAAAAATTTTCTATATGTCCTGGATTATTGCATTCGTTAGATATAGGAGGTCTTCTTTCTTGATTAACATGTAACTTATAGTACTTCGCAATGTGTCCAATGTTATTACATTTGTAGCATGTAGGTTCTACTATAGGTTCTCTTCCATTATCTTTTCTGTATCCTGATTGATTAGGTCTTCTACATTCTACTTTCTTGTGCCCATATCCATTATAGTTAAAACAATAACCAGAAAAAGTTTTGAAAGGGGCATTACCTCTGTAGTCTCTCTTCATGTGTCCAAATCTATTGTAACCAAATAATCTACCTCTGAAAGGTCTGATCTACTCTTTAGGTTCTTCAATAGATGGTTTCACAACATCAATCTTCTCATCTGATTTCTCTTCCTGATTCTTTGAGCATTCAGCTTCATTAAAGCCAATACCAATCATATCACCTTTAGGTTTTTGTTTGTTTAGTTGTTCATTAATCAAATCATTACTGGTGTGAAGTTTCTCAATATGATTCTTTTCTTCAACAAGTTCACCTTTCACAATCTGATTGTATTTCTCCATTTCTAGGTATTTGTTCTTGTAGTTGTCAGCCTCATCCTTCATTTGATTCAATGAACTATTTAAGGTTTCTTCAACTTTATTCTTAGCATCCTTTTGCATCTGTACTTCTATAGCCATAGACTTATTTTCAAGTTTTAGAGTTTCAATCTCTTCTTTTAGTTGCTTCACCTGATCTGAATTGTCCTCATCTGAGTCTTCTTTTATTTGGACCACAAGATCTTCTCTTTGACTTCTGGAAAGCTCAAGCTATTCTTTGAGTTTCTTTATAAATTTCTCATCTCTTCGCATGTTGAATCTCAATTATCCATTCTTTTCTTTTGCTTTATCAAGGTCTTCAAGTGCAGCATCAAAGTTTTCTTGCAGCATGTCCAAATCCATTCTGATCTCCCTCAAGTTGTTAGGATTTCTCTCCAAGGGAAAAGAGCTCTGATACCAATTGTTAGGATTGGATTATACTGAGAGGGGGGGTGAATCAGTATAATAGTACTTTAAATAAATTCTTCAACCACTTAACCATTAATCATACATTTGTAGTAAAGTAAAGAACATAAGTAAATGACATAGTACTCATAACACCATATTTGTTTATGAGGAAACCCTGGCCAAGGGAAAACCCTGGTGTGGATGATACCCACAAGAATGCACTAAATTATAGTGTCCCTGTAAGGAGACCTAGCCCTATTAGGATCTCAATACTACATAGTATATTTCCTTGTTAGAGGAATAACAACCCTGTTAAAGGTTCACAACACCCTGTTAGGGGCCTCTAAGCTTACAACTCTTACAATACAATTCACTTACAAAAAGTTCCCAGTCATGAACAAAAAAAGCATCACTAATGCTTTGATAGTTCCTTTATAGGTCTTCATTCATCTCTATCTTTCTTTTCTCTGCCATTCACATATTTAATCTTCCAGATAACTATTACACAACTACTTCCAATCTTTACCAAAAATATCTTACATATATATACATATATTTCAACTTTACAAAGTCAGCTCTTAGTATGAATATTACAAATAATACTAAGTCGACCTTCAATAAAAAATACATTTAATATAGTAAACATTAAATGCATAGTCAGCACTCTTGCATATTCAATGAGTAGGCTATCAAAAACCAAAATACAATTTCTATTTCTTGAAGTCCAATTCATACTCCCTCAATCTTTGTTGTTGTCCAACTGCTCTGTATCATTGTTCTTCTGCAGTCTGTCTGTCTTCAAATCCATCTAACTCATTGCAGACTTAACAAAATCCAAATCGATCTTAGGTGGAGGTCAAACATACTCCATACTGTCTTCCTCTAAGATCACTTTCCCTAATTCATCGATCTCTATCTTCGACATCAAAAGTACTTTTGTATCTCTACTACTCGACTTAGTCAATTTTGAAACATCAAAACTTATCTTCAAAGTAATCGAACTTAAACCCATATGTGTTGCCATAAATGACAACCAAAAAGTGAATCATATTTACCAAAGTTGATCACTTTCCAACACAATTGATATATTTCATATTGTATTAGTAGTAATGTAGTGTGTTTCCATCAATTCCAAAGGGAGCGATTGATGAACTATAACTGATTGAATGTTTGAAGATGTTAAGTTGATGATCAACAAGCCGCAGAAAGTTAATGCAAGACATTAAATAAGTTAATGTATTGAATTGTCATTGATGTCAACTTGATATAATCTGATCGGTTATATACATAGTGTCAAAGACTTCAAAGAACCAGAAAGATAAAGGTTATGCTATCAATAATGCATAAAATTTTAGTATGCACTAAGTGACAACAAACGCAGATGGTCAGTGCACCCTGACGGATAGAGAACCCCAATAGGAAAGTCACAGTGATACTCAAGAAAGAAACCTAATAAAACATTATTGAAAAGAAGAATCACAGTGTTACCTGGCTGACAAACAACCTCGATGGAGTGAGATGCCCAAGGAGAACTGAAGTGTTGACCGAGCTAACAAGGAGTTAAACACTGAAAAGAACTGAAGTTTGGAAATGACAAACGACTTAGCTGGCAAGAGATAAAGAAGGAATTAACTGATTGTTAATATTGTTTTCAATGACAAGTTAAAATCTAGAGATAAGCATGAGTTTTAAAGATATTTTATTCCAGTTGTCTAAGAAAAATCTACAGGATAAAACTGAAGTAAAGCTTTAAAGCAAGAAAGGTGAGAATTGTAGATCACACCAAGAACAAGAAAGTCAAGAACTTAGAAATGGTGAAATCATGTCTATAAAGAGACAAGATAATTCATTGTGAATTAGGGGTAATTAGAGAAGAAGATACTAGAGAGATACTAGTGAAGAACAACTTCATATAGTCCTAATCAATCAAGCTAAAGAATAGAGCTAAAGATTTATGCGAACACCATGAACAGAGAAACACAACATCACCAATTAGAAATAAATGGAGCAAAGGTATTGAAAAGAAACATTGATCAGAAAGGTATTATGAGATTACAATAGATTTGAAAATCTACAAAGTATAGTTGTTTATATGAACATACCATATACTATTTCAGTTTAACCATTGCATCAGAGAAGTCTCTTAACCGAGCATGATCTAAACAAATCCTTTATATATTGAGATACATCCCAAGGAGTATCAAAAGGTTAATTCATGAAGATAGCATAGTGAAATGCCAAATATCAAGTGATTAACTGTTAGTGATATAGCATAGTGAAATGCCAGATATCAAGTGATTAATTGTTAGTGATATAGCATAGTGAAATGCCATATATCAAGTGATTAACTGTTAGTGATAAGTCCTCTAACAAGGTTCCACTTAACAGTGTGTTTGTAACCTTTAACAGGGTTGGCTCTTCACTGAGCTCACTTCAGAAGAGCAAAAATTTTGGGTTACCAGTCCCAAGTGGTTTTTCCGTTAACAGGGTTTCAACATTAAAAATTCATGTTTCAATGTGTTTATGAGTCATTACTTTAGTGTTTTTCATTACACATAACTAATATGGATTGATCAGTAAGAATTAAGTTATTTGTTGCATTTTGGTAAAAGCTAGAAAATGATAAACTGTTATTCGGTAAATCTTAAGAAAAGGGATAAACAGTAAACTCTGAGCAGTAGTTAATTGATATGATTATTTAAAGGAATTCATCTTGAAGGACTAGAGATAACTAGAGATTTATAGTTGTGGTATAAATTTTTTGGATTAATTTTTGAGGCCACTGATTCACACCCCCCCCCCCTCTCAGTTATTCTAACATTTGAGAATAATTTTCATATTTTTCAAATCCTTTTTATGATGAAGAAATAACTGATAATTAGGTAGTTTTTTTCCATGGAGTGGTTGATTGTAGCTCTTATCATTTTATAAATATATTATATGAGGATATGGAATATTTGAAGGATGGAAATACTACTTCATTTTGTGAAGAAGATCAAAGTGATGATGAAATTGACATCATATTTCTCAAATTTTATGATCTTGTATATGATTATAATACTAAATGTGATACATGTCAACATAATACATGTGAGATAAAGTGTAGTTTTTGTAATGAAGAAAAATACCTTGAGGTTGATCAATAATTAATTGCACCCGTCCTTACTAAAAATGGCTTGTATGAGAAGCATATGGTTATCACTGAATATGCTCATGAGATGGAGGTGAGTAGGGATGATCTCAACACTATGATATTCTGACTATGATGAGTCTAAAAAATAAAATGAGTAGTGAGAACAATGATATTATAGACATCATGATGGGAATTTTTAGGTGATTGTAAAGTTCACAACATCTATGATCGGATTCATAAATTTTTCTCTGATGATTGTAATGGTTATTCATGAAATTACTTGAGATCTCTTTGGAAAGCCTTTACATAGATATGAATGACGATTTCAAAAGGTGAATAAAATCTATACACAGTGTGATTAAATGTAACTAGATCTCATAGGTTATTTTCTATGGTAGATGACCACTAGGCTAAACATCAAGGCACTATTTTGGATACTTTAGGTGTGTTACATAGGAACACTATCTCTATTTTATTCAAATTGGTGTATTTAACTCCTTTATTTCCCCCTCTATTGTGTAATGATGTGCGCTAGTGGCAGAGTAGTACACTAAAATTAATCAATGATGTCAAAATAATCACATAATAATTATAAGAGTAGTAAACTTCAATTAAGAATGCTACTATACTATAAGGAAAACATCAACTACTAAACCAGTGACGAGAATGTGTTTTAACAGTCGTGTTTATAACGGTGATAAAAAAATATTTGATAGTCAACACAAAAAATACAATGCCATAAGAATGAAATCATAGGCGTTGTTATGAAAAATACATTTATGGGACAACATGTATCATTACCAATGTAAAGATACAATAGATAATGTACCATTGTGTAAACATCCATAGCGTCAAAAGGAGTATCATTGTTCATAATGCAGTCCAAGAGGTACATGAGACAAACTCTTTTGAATGTTATCATAGTCACTCATGATACATAGAGATATCAAATTTTAAAGTCCTCAAATAGCTAGAAATAGAACATAGATGATACAATGAAGATCTATTAAATGATGACTAAGGGATGGCATCATCACAATACTATTCACTAATTTTGATAAAGGATAAAAAAATGAAGCAATAGGAAGTTAACCATGGGTCTATAAAAGTACATCCAGGGAAGTCAACAGATAGCTCATAATTATATTCATTTTTATGGGACAACATAAGAAAGCATCAAAGATAGTTACTAAGAGATGATATGGACTAGTCCAAAATCATATTACTTTCATAAAACCATGAGTAGGTTAAATTAAAGAATAGAAGAGCATGTAATGAAAAGCATAAAAATATTGGTAGAATTTATTACAAGATCATTGTAACAGCAAGGATTTCAAAAGGTTGCAGCGGAGGCACCTATGTCTTGAATTTTGATGCCCATATGTGAGGAAATGATAAGGTGTTAAAGTTCAATGAATCTCACAGTGGCAGAGAAACTCTTCTAAATGAGAACTCAACAACTCAATAAATAGAGCTTCAAAATTGATGGTGTGAGAAGTAATAAAGATTAAGTAAAAAATATCTTCTAAATCCTCGAATACAATTAAGAGCGTCTAGTATGAGGACTATACACATGAATCCCACCCATCTCATCAAAATATATCTATTTCTCTTCTTTGAAGGTACTCACACTAACCAGTTCTATAAATCTACATGTACTTAGCTTATTTGTTAGTACCAAAGGGTCTTCATATCCTATCCCTATTATATTTTTCTCCTTTAAATCCACACTTACAGAATCAACCCCTGCACCAAATCAATGAAGACATTGTTCATTTACTCCCCAAGAAAAGGGGATCCAAAAAAAAAAATTATATGACAATGTGGGTGTGAATTGAAGACATCTAGTTTCTATAATTTATTAGATTTTAAAGAGTTGTCTTTGGATTAGATTGTGTGGTAGTTTTCATTTGTGCTTCGAATCATGATTTATCATTGGGATGATTGAGTGTTATTAGCAAAATTATTGTGTAGTGTGACGTGATTCTATGCCCTTATTATGATTTTACTCCCTGATAGCACTCAATCACCTTGGTGATGGATCATAGAGCATGTTTCGAAACGTTGATGCAAAAACTATCATATGATCTAATCCAAAAACAACTTTTCCAAATGTAAAAACATTTACCTTGGATCCCAACAATAGTTTGCAACACCTTTCTCTTGCATTTCTCACTATTTATTTCTAATTTAAACACAATTTTTTGCAAACAGAGAGGACACCCCACATCTCTGTTAATGGAATTCTACATTACATAAGGAATTGAAAGGTAAGGAAAAAAAATAACTTAGTAGTTACCCTCATGTTGTAGGATGAAATTGAAGCTTTTTAATGAAAGATCTTAGCAACAAAAGGTAGAATATGGAGATGATTTAATAAAGCTCTATGAAAGATTTAGAGTATGAAGATGATTGAACAAGAAAAGAAAAGGTTTATGAAGGATTTTAGCACCAAGAGATAAGAGTATGAAGATTATTTAGCATGCAAAACAAAGGTCTATGAAAGATATTAGCACCAAGAGGCCGAGTATGATGATGAATTAGCAATGGAAAACAATGGTCTATAAATAACTATATGATCTTTGAATGAAAATTCTTCCTTGAATTATTCTATACGTAAAATTCCTATAGATATGAACCATGTTTGTAGATGAAGGAGGATCAAGAGATCCTAAATTTTGTAATAAGTCCTAAACTGTGAAACCTAGTGGCCTAGGGTGGATTATAAATTCTATGGCTCACTATGGTTGATTGGAAATTGGATGGGTATAATTGTATTAGGGAAGGTTGGATTGATGTTTTTAACATAAAAAATAATCAAATCCATGTTGGATAGATCCTAGATGTTATTTTTCTAAGTTATGCAAAAACTTGCAAAATGTTGTCAGCAACATCTGTTGCAAAAGTTGCTAAATGACAACAAATTTTGAAAATTTATTCAATAATGGATATAACCACCCCAAACAGTTGGAAATGGTGGAAAATCATATAAAATGATTTAAACTAAACTTGCAGAGGTTTTTGAAGATATTTTTAATGATTTTTTACAAAATTGAATTGAGAAAACTGTATTTTTCATGATTTTTCACTGGTGTTTGCTTGTGCCCGAGCCTGTATGGATTTATTTGTGGAAAATAACTCCACAGGAAGTTGGGGAAATGTCTTGGCCTTCATTTTCATCTAGTCTAAGGTTCTTAGTGGAGTAATTGAAGATCAATTATGTGGCAAACATCTGCAAGTCGTGTGTTTGAACAAAACTAGGGTTGTCGACTTTCTGGACTCATATCTCTTGTTTAAACCATGGGAAAATTTTAAAACTAGATTTAAAAGAGAGATATGATAGTATATTTTAATTTTCAATTGGTTTTGGATTGAATGGTGGCAGTTTAAGAGAGTTATTACTAAAACCCTAGTCGTGCATCCCTATGTGACTAGCAGAGAGGTGTAACTAAAATATTGCAGACACCATAACTTTTGATGGGCTTCGAATCAGAGGCTAAGATTGGAAGAGAAAACATATTTTAAGGGTCCCTAAATATTACCATATTTATCTGGGACAAAAACCAAGTATAAATCATATTTCCTTCTTTAAGCCTTCATATTAGGCCTCTTCACCATTAGAGTGGATTTCTAAGGATTTTGTGTTTTTGGAAGAACCCAGATCTGTCCTATTGGGAAAAGTGTTGCCCAAGAATTTTAAGTAAACTAGGTCATTTGGAGATTTTAGTCACAAAATCCAAAAAGGTGTTCAGACAGGACTGGTGAAAAACATTGTTAATTGGACAGTCTTGAACTTTTGGTTGAATTGACCTAAGAGATTGCTTTGGTTGGTTTGAAGGATGTCATAGGAGTGAATTTTACATGTTTTAAGAACTCAAAGAATTGGGAAGAGGTTGGAGTGATCAACTCAGAGAAGAGTTATGGGGTACACATATTGATGAGTTGGTGAACAAGATTGGGACACTTAAAGGAGTAGGAAGTCTTGATTAGAACAAGCAAAGGCTAGCAACATTGTTTCAGTCATTTATGATTAAAACATGAGTCTAGTGTCCCTTCTAATCAATTTTAAAAGGTTTTACAGACAACCTTTTCAATCCACTACCCTTTAACCCCTAATGAGCCTTATAGGCCATAATTTCATAAAATACAATTTTATGTCTTTTTGGCATCTTTGCACTTTGGAGTGCAATTACATGATATTAATTACATTAATGGCCATATTAAATATTTTTTAACATCTTATCAATGAATTTATATTTTGTAGTTTACATGGCCACTCTCTTTGATGCATCATTTACATTGATGTAATTCATACCATGCTTTAATTTTATACGACTTTCCCATACATATTTTCATGTACTCTATAAGGTACTTAGACTGATCATTGTGACTCAGATGCTCAATTTTAGATCTTGCTATCTTTGTTTCATTCTTGAACAATATCTTGGAGCCATTAACAGCTATATATGCCACATATTTTGATCATCCTCTTCTATAATTATCTTTATTTTCCTTGCAACATGCCCTTTGAAGGGCAAAAAAGATGTCTTTTTTCATTAGCATACAATTGCATCTGTTCATAAGACTAGGAAACATCCTAACCCTAAAACTTCTAAGACACTGACCATTTCAAAAGGATGATCCCCTCCCAACATGGTATGTGGTGAAGAAGAACCAAGGCCATGTAGGTACACCAGGGTCACTATGGATCCTAGGGAGATGGGTACATGAACATAAAGGGTCATTTGGAATTGTAATGAGACCATGGATGATCATTTCATATTGTTTAAAACATGTTGTAATGTTTTTGGATCATTGTGACCATAAAAAAGATTTGTAAGCCATGCTTGGCATAAGGGCTAGTAGGGTAACCTTGGGGTCACTTGATTGATTCAAGGGTAAGTGAGATTTATTAAAGACCCATAAGATCATCAATTATTTTAATATGGCAAGAAAGCCATTAAAATGTTGTAAATGCGCTAAATGTGCTAAAATGTTGTAATAGTGCCTTATTGGAAAAATATGCCTTAAGGGTCACTATGAGGTCTAGATGACCTTAGAGATAGTATTTTGGTTGGGTTAGAATTTTTTAAGCCTTATACAAGGTGTATAAGCAAGTCATGGTTTGAAATGGTTGAAGTTGACATGGTAGTTGTCAACTTGACAACTTGTATAAACCATAAATTAGTGTAACAGTCAGTTTTGAGTGTTGTAGGGTAGTTTAAAGTTAGTTTTGGATTGGTTTTCAAGTGTAGAGGATTTTTTAGAGGAGATCCACGTGAGTGTGAAAATTATATAGAGTTTGGTTGTGTGGATACCATGGTAAATGTTTTTGAATCAATAAAATAAAAACATTCTTGCAGATAGTCTTTTCTGGCCCATGAGTACAATCTTTATTTCTATACATTCAAATGCTTTGAACTAGTATATTTTGATTGGAAAATAGAGTAGAAATATTGTATTGTGATTTTCTTATACTTCCATGCCATTTTTGTATCATTTAATTTGCATTTGAAGGTAGAAGAATCATCTTTGTGTTGACTGTTCCTGGGAAGATTTGGTTGTAATCAACACTTTTAAGAGTTACATTAGTGGTTACTATAATATTGTAATTAAAAAGTATACAATCCAAAAATCCTTGTTTAACATATAATTAGTACAATTGTAAACACTTTAATGGAGCAAGATCAACACATTTTATAGTGAAGATTTGATTTTATGAGATAAAATTTAATGAAAACTTGAAAACTTATTCAAAATCACAAGGGTCTTAAGCTATATCTATGATTTATTAAAAGAATATGTTGCATTATTTATAACCTACAAGTTCAATCTCAGAAGTGGAATCCTAATAAGTTCTACACATTGACTGATAGTAGGTTTGATTGCATCAATATTGTCACACCTCATAATAAAGCCAACAAAAGATATATGGGTTCCTGGTGCAGGAACACCCAAGAGCACAAGAAGGTCACTTGGGGGACCTAAGAAGAATATAGTGAAGAAAATGGCCAAGGTTAATTTGATTTTATATAACATGGAATTTAAATCCATTTGATGTAATAAACAAGGCCTAGAATTATAAAGACTTGAAAATGACAAAATGGACGTTATAGGTAGTTAAATGCCTATATTGGCATAATAGGCCTATATGGTTGGAATTAGGTCTTAGAGTGAATTTTATGGTTTAGATAGGTCATTTGGATTATAAAATAATAAAATAAAAAGTTAGGAGTTTCTAGGATTTTTATTTAATAAGTTTTACAAATTCAAATATTTGAAAAGTAATGGTTAGTTACCAAGGGAGGGAAAATCATAAAAAATAGGTTTAGTTGTGTTGTTAGGAGTTCCAACTGATTTGGATCAGTTTTGGGGGTTATTTGGAGTCTATTAAACCTTTTAAAAGGAAGGGAAGAGTTAGAGAGAGAGAGAGGAGTGGGGAACAGTCTGAAATTCAAAAAGTATAGACTGATATAGACTGATATAGTTTTAGACAATAAAAGTTAAGATTCCTTGCACATTTGTATTTTTATTTATGTGTCCTTGTTTCCTAAGATAGTAGATCGATGATAATCATCTATATTTTGTTTTTAAGTACTTCACAATCACTTTCTAACAGGTTTTGATCCTTTTAAAGTGACTGTCTTGTAAAAGTGTGCTATTTTGCATTGAAATAAGCATGTAAAGGGTGGATCCATCCATGTTTTGTGGTTAATGTGGGTGTGGAATGGATCCAACCCATGTACCATATGTATTTTATTCCAATTATGCAGGATTTTGATGAAGGAACAAGGTAATTGTCAAAATTTTCAAGTTGACAGGCTGGAGGGTGCATGGAGCATGGGCCATGGGTATAGCAGTGGGAGTTTGGGCTGAACAAGGGTATGTTTTTTCCTTTTGAATATGTAAATATATGCTGAGGAAAAGGTGTAGGATCAAAGAGTGCATCCTAGAAATGAGTGTAGATCCATTTGTGAGAAATTCCTAGTTGATTCTACTAAGAACTAACTTTATTCCCATAGTGTATAGGTATATTGTATCTAGGACTATATCTCATTTCTTTATTCAATTCTATTTCTATCATATCACTATCTTTGACATCTACTTCTACTTTATTCTCTTTTATTTTAATTGTAGTGATAGACTTTGTGATTAATGATAATAACAACCTATATGTGGCATTTGCTAAAATATTTTCATGTGTTTATTGACAAGTATAAAACATCTATTAGGGTAGCCTTATTATATTTTGATTGACTATCTTGATGCTTTGTAACATTTTCTAGACATATCATTCTTTTGACTGCTCCATATATTCATGTTTATCACTTCTCTCTATGTATTTCTTCTAAGAGTCTATATACCTCTTTTTCATTCCAATATCTATTTTGTCATCTTCACTTGTTGATGATGGATAAGCGATCAATTTAAGAGATATTGCAGGCTTGTCTATAAGATGGGCATCATACCTTGATTCACTTTCTCAAGTTATTTTTCTTCCACACACACACACAACATATACAAAATATACAACCTTCACCTGTATATAAGATTTGATTAGAGAAGGTATATGCACAGGTGATGAATATGCAGATTTGCCTAAGTACTACTGGGAGCTTACCCAGCAACAGATGTCCTACTATGAAAATCATCACAAGTCCATTTTTTGATGTTTCAAGTTCCCAGTAGTGCTTGGTAAAATCTATATGCTTATCACCTATAAATATGCCTTCTTTGAAAATACATAACTTTCATTCCAACTGTAGGAATGATCATGTATTAATAATATATTCATTTGTGTATCCATCATGAATTGTCTTTCTTAAATAGTAGTTAGTGCATGGTAGTTAGTTCAAATTACTAAGGCCAAAATAGTAATTGGCATCATGAAATCAGCTAGGCCTCATCCTCATTGTTCATCCAGAGAGATATTAAAGACATGAAATATATGCTTGGATAAAAATGGATTCATAAAAGCATGCATGATTAGTTAGTAGATATGCAAGATAGAGTGGATAACTAAATTTAAAATTAACTATAGATTAAATTTTTATTCTTCTTCATTTGATTAAAGCAAACTATAGACTCCAAAAACTAGTGCAAACTTAGGTTTCTTTTTAGCATGAGTCTAGTGTGGTCTTTATTCACATTTTATACAAGATAGTAATAATGCTAGTATGTTTCTATTTGATGGATTACAACATTAATATCTTAATTCAAAGTATGGTTGACAATTTTTTGGTATAATTATAGCTCGAATATTCTCCTGTGAAGAAAGATCATGTCTGACAATATGAACCCAGAAAAAAATAAGGAGACAATTGTTAGATTGTGGTCTAAGTTCAAAATAAAAGGTGATGTAAAATGTTATTGTGCCTGCAAAAAATTCAAGGGCTTAAAGACTCAAAGACTTCTAGTCAAAACAACTGAGAAACATTGTAGACAACATGGTCACATTGAAGGGGGCATGATTTTTTTCCACTGGTAAGTATTTCAATATATTATTTTAACAATTTATATACATAAGAAATCAATTAATGATGAGATCATGGTCATGGTTAATTTAAGGTCATCATTTTGATATAGGTCAACCACCCTGTGTTACATGTTATGGACCATAACAATCCAGAGAATGTGAATTTCCAAGTGGAGAAACATGGAGGTGTGAATATCCAAGGAGAAGATAATGATTCCATAGAAGAAGATGATCCTGCGACATAGAACACAATTGAAGATGATGGTATTGTTGCAACTGATCATGTGCTAGAGAATACAATTGATGATGATAGTACTGGTGCAGCTGATCACGATGATGAATATGACCTTGATTTACCTATACTTGAGAAGGCATATGAGCCCCTATACAAAGGATCCTAAACAACTCTTCTCTCCGCTATATTGCTGTTGGTGAACTTCAAAGTTTTGAATGGTTTATCCAATGTAGAAATCTTACGAATGTTAAGGTATGTCATATATGTCATATTTTTTCACCTATTTTAGTCATAATTTTCTTATTGTTAACAAAGGGTGAATCATGTACCATTAATTATATTTTTTGTCACGGGTTGATAGGTGAGTTTTGTTACCACCATCAAACATTCTACCTCACTCGTACTGAGAATTATCTGTCATTATGAAAGATATTGAGATGAAGTATCAAACAATACATGCATGTCCTAATGATCATATTATAAATCATAAACAACATAAATTTGTAAAATAATTTCCTAATTTTTATATTAGTAGATATCGAACAGATCAAATAACAAAAAAGGCGCCTCGCAAAGTTCTCTAGTATATTCCCATTATTCCACGTCTGCAATGATTATTCAGGTGCACTACCTTGGCACAATTTATGGATTACCATGCACACAATATAAGTCAAGATGACATTATACGAATTCCTATGGATGGTTCTACATTTAAGGACATAGAGGAAAATTGGCCACACTTTAAAGAAGAACCTTGTAATCTGAATCTTTCACTGGCAGCGGACGGTGTTAATCCATTTAGAGAGATGAGATCTGTTTACTCGGTGTGGCCTATTTTTGTTAACAATAATAACATTCCTCCTTGGATGTCCATATACAGGGAGCACATAATGTTTTCAATGATTGTTACGGGTATTTTTTTATTTAATAGTCATCTAAATTTATTTATAAATACTGCATCAAAATGACCATAATAATTATGTAATGTTTATGTTCATTCAACTAAGTACCAAGTTAAAAATATGAATATATATATATTGAGCCCCTTATCGATGAGTTGTTAGATTTATGGAATGGGGTCACTATGTATGACATCTCTAGACCAATAGGAAAAATATAGTTTCAATTCCATGCAATGCTTGTATGGACAATACATGATGCCCCTGGGCTAACACATTTTTGTGGTATGTTATATTGTTAACACATCTTTGTTATATATCTAAGTTTGTGCATGATAATTTTAATTATCAAAGTCAACATATTTAATCCAATTATACACGATCTTGTAGATTTTCAGACAAAGAAAATATTTGCATGTTCATTTTGTGATCCAAAGATGAAATCTCTTCATTCAAAAAGTTTAGGAAAGCACGTGTTCAATGAGTATAGGCACTTTTTCTACTGAAATAATTAGTATCAAATTACCAAAAAACATTTTTCAAATGGGAAAGAAGAGACTACATTAAAGCCACAAAGAATGACACCTAGCCTATGAAAGGTGAAATACAATAGAATAAATTGTCGAGGTAATGTCATTCAATCTGATGGTTTTTGTTTGAAATTTATATTTTGATATTGTCTTTTATTTAATGATGATATAATTGATGCTTTTGAAGGTCGTTAAGGCGTCAATAACCAACTTCTAAAAGGACTAAAAAGTTATCCTAAACAATTTAATAGGTTGTCGTACTACGAACACCTCTCAATCGTGCATTTATTTGATCATGCATATTGGAAAGAATATAACAAAGACATTGTGAAAATTATTGGACGAGAGATGTGATATAAAAAAAAATGTCAAAATTCGTAGTGACATTGAAGATTCCAACCATGCATTGAAAAATGTCATTCGATCAAATAATAATAGAGACCATATTGATATAAGTGCCCTTCCTTGGTTATTATTAGAGCAGCAAAGCAATGTTATAAAATAAGTCATACAAAAAAATTGATTTTCCACAGGATTTGTTGTGAACATAAACAATCTCATATCAAAGAAAAGTGAGTTTGGGCCAAGGATGAAAATAAATGATTGACATACCTTTATTAAGGTAATTCATGTTATTTTGTATTCTCTATATATTTGTATATTTCATGTAGTTTTCATTTTATTATTCTCTTAAATATTAAAAATATCATTTTATAATTATTACAGTACGTTCTACCTCTATATCTCCCACACCACGTCGACAACAGTGTCGAACAAGTTATATATGTTCTTAGAAAATACATGAGGTTAGAAGCATTATTTGTTAGATTTGTTGTATAGATATTATATTTGTGACTTGTTTTACTTTTTTAGTAATTTATTGTATATTTTTTGTGAAGCCTCATTTATTATATTTTGCATATTGAATCTCTTCTAGGTAGTTTTCATCGAAATAAATCAATAAAGAAGATATAAAATATTGGAAGAGAAAAATTCTTTATCTTATGTGTGAAATTTAAAAGTGTTTACCTTCTACTTTTTGCAATGCACAAGAACATTACCTCATACATCAAGTTGAGGAGATTGAATTGTGTGGACCTATACAAACTAGGTCAATGTGGATGGTTGAGAGACACCTAAAATTTTTAAAGGGTTTGGTTCAACAAAGAGCACACCCTGAGGGTTCTATGGTGGAGGGATGTATGGTATACCATACCATGGTGTACATTAATGAATATATTTTTAAGCTTGCAACAAATATACATGTAGATCACATTTGGGACCCCAACTCTATTAATAAATTCGAAGGGGAGTGTAATACCTACCCCTTAGTCTTCCTTTCAATTTTGGTTGCCAAACTCTTTTAGGCCCTTTCATGTATGTGTTGGTTGCTTTAGATGGTTTTGAGGATATTCATGTATTGCATTTCATTGTATTATGGATTCATTGCTTAGCGTATTGTATCTCTTGTTTGCATATGATTTATGGTTATTTCATGATGCTTATGTATATGTTAGGATGTTATTTTGATTATGGTTTTTTGACAATACTAACCCTAGATTTATATGCACATGGATCATTTTTATGTCTTTCATTATTGTTTGATGTGCTTGATATGATATGGGGCAGAGTCGTAGTTACTTGCTTTGGCCAGATCCACACGATAAACTAGTCTCAACCATTGTTTGCTATATTATATGCATGTATGCTCATCTTTGTGATGACAGGTTTGTAGGTACCGGGCTACGTCTTCCCTGAATTGGCAGGAGTGAGCGTGCCCTATCGCAATATCTCAATGGTAAAAAAAGAGAGATAATATCAGGTCCAAATCCATACCCTAAACCCTTATTTTATCTTAGAAATGGACAAGAATCTGATTGACTACCCTAGTGTTTGAATCCGTCAAGTGACGTGGATTCGTGAGCCTGTTTGTGTGTGTTGGGTTTCTATTTCAATTTTTTGTCTGTTTCAGTAGCTTCTCTATTTAGATGGTTTTTAGGTGATTTAATGATGCTTTTGGCTTGAATTATTTAATGATTATTTATGGAAAATCTTAATGTTAATTATTGCACCAATCACAAGATTAAAATATTGATATATGAAATATATGACTATTTAATAATTAAATGTCTATATTTAATTAATTAATTTAATTATTAAGTCTTGATTTAAATAATTGAGATTTACTAAATATTAAATTTAATTAATTATAATTAATTGTGCATAGTTGAATTATTAAATATTACTTTGTCTTTATATTATAAAGTTGAGTTATGCATGCTTTAAGTGAAAATTGAGAATAAAGATTTTCTTTTAATTATTAATTAGATAATTTATATTTCCTTTAGGGTTTTCACTTTTTGAAAACCTAATTGCTTGGGTTTCTATATCCTTGGATTGAAAGTCATTTTGGAGGTTATTCAATGAGGGGAGAAAGGAAAATCCGGTGATGAAAGAATTGTGAAAGCTTGAGAGTATTTTGGAGCATTTTTTGAATTATTATTTGCTTGGAAATGTGGATTTTGTTTCTCTCATCAGTTATTGAGGTATGATCTTGTTCATGTTAATTCTAGCTTTCGGATCCCCGTCTTCCATGCATCCGAAAAGCTAGGTCCTTTGTGTGATCTTCCTTATTTGATTATTGTGTAGTTTATTGATTTAAAATTTAAGAAATATGTTCTTGTTTCAATTTTGTGTTTTCCTTAGAGTTTGCATGTCAGATTTGTGCTTGCTGACATAAAGATTTCATTTTTAGGTGTTAGTTGCAAAATGAGCATTAGGGTTTTCATGTGGAAATGAATTTGTTCAAAATTGCCTTTATGATTTCAATTTGGGAAAATGTCCATTTTTAAAGAAAAATGATGATTATTGCCAAGAAATGTTTAAACCCTCAGATTTGTGAATATGTTACCTTGAAAGTGAAAAATTCACCTTTGTCATGTTCTTGCCAAAATCGGGTCTAGATTTGCATGAAAATAAAATAATTGAGTTAAAATTGCATGCTTGAGAAAGAAACTCTTCTTGAAAATAAATTAAATTATTAGATTTAGAATGTCTCTTGCTATTATCAATTTGCATGCTTAAAAGAAAGAAAACTCTTTTTGAAAAAAATAAAAATAAATTAATATTAAATTAGACATTTTTCTTATTTTTATCAATTTACATGCTTAGAAAGTCTTCTTAAGGAAATAAAGAATTATTATTAAATTTAAAATATTTCTCTTGTTTGCATTAAATTGCATGTTTTATTATTTAAGTAATTTAATATTATTGCATGTAAATATAAAATAAGGATAAATGAATGTTCTCTCTTTTAATATGAAAATTAATTAAATAAGATTTTTTAAAGAATAAGTATTTATAAGATATATTTATTTGCATGTTATTTAAGAAAAATTTATTTATTTGTATTAAAATAATTCTTGTAAGAATTTGCATGCAATAGTATTCTATTTTTAGAAATTATTATTTTAAAAAAAAAAGATTTTTTTTACAATTCGCATGGAGTGGTATTCTATTTTTAGAAATTATATTTTTTTTCAAAAAAAATTTAAAAAAAAAAGATTTTTTTTAGAATTCACATGGAGTGGTATTTTATTTTTAAAAATTATTATTTAAAAAAAAAAGAATTTTTTTAGAATTCTCATGGAGTGGTTTTCTATTTTTAGAAATTATTATTTAATAAAAAAAAAAAAAAAAAAAATTGAATTCGCATGGAGTGGTATTCTATTTTTAGAAATTCTATTTAAAAAAAAAAACTAAAAATTTTTTACTTGTAATTATATTTGGGTTTTAGTAATTATTAAATAGGTTAATTTATATAATGTGAATGTTATAAATTAATCCATAGAGGCTTTAATTTGCATTTTTCCATTGAAATTGAAATATATTTTGTTAGTAATTTTATAGATAAACAAATTTGCATAAGAGAAAATTATAAATTTGTTAATCATTGTATTATCATTATGTTATCATTGTTTATATTTGAAATAGATCATTCTAATGATGTGTGTAACACTATGTACTAAATGTTTCTTTCCGAAATTGTGTTATTCATGCCATGATACGTTTTGGGGTGAATTTGGAAATGAGTTATTTATTATGTTCTGTTATGGGGTTCTGTCATTTTGAGATTTGATTCTACATGGTGTCTTGTGAATGATTCTAGTGCATGTCTCCTAATGATAATTTCGTCGATTGTCTTTTTTAAACCTAGTATTTCTAAACTCAAGACATGTGATCCTTTGAGAATGTCTCATGTTGTTATGGGTAGTGAGAACTAATAGTTCCTATATGGGTAAGAACCAGTTTATGAGATTTATGAGATTATATTTGACCTTGAGCTTAGGGGGTAGTTAGTTAAGTGCATCTTAGGAGAGTGGCTTACAATAGGATTCTGGGGCCCAAAAAGGCCAGTCCAGGGTGACCTATTGTAAGTTGTTAATAAGTGATAATGTAATAATAAAAATTTAAACATTAAATACAAGTTTCGTTAGTGTGTTGAGGTTCTGGGGTCCAGAGTGACCAGTCCAGAGTAACTCAACTAGATGATGCTTGAGGTCCGGGGTCCAGAGAGGCCAGTCCAGGGTAGCTCAAGTATATGACTATGTGATGACACTCCCATAGAATGTAGCCTAAGTCTCCTCCATAGGTCTTTCTTTACCTTTTATGGTTGTGGTTTTAACATTTGGCTTTTTGGCTTCAGTGGTTGTTTCATGTTGGTGTTTTGGTTGATTATTGTATATTCTTTATCTTTGGATAGTGTACCTTTGTTTTGACCTTGGATCTTCAATGTGTCTTGATCTTTCATATCCCTATACTTCTACTTTAGTCTTTCTAAATTATTTTCTCATGTGTGGACCTGATGTTATCTCCTTAGCACAGTGGGAGTGGACCTTTGGTTCCATGCGGTTGGGTGGTAGTGATTCTTATTACCATTGAGATCTGACGGTTCTTCTTCATGCTTGGTTGATCCTTGTTGCAGTTTCTTATTCTTCCTATTCTTTTGGAGACTTGTGAAGTTTCACGAGATGTACATTTGCAACCATATGTGTATATTGGTTAACATCATTTCAAAGGATGTATTGTATTGTTTTATTATGTATTATGCATACCCTGCAACTTGTATATAGTTGTTTCGTAGATTATTTTTCTTAAGTAATTCTATGTCAAGGAACCCTCAAGATTTTTAAACCTTCGTCATATGGTATTTATGTGTATGTTATGTATCTCATTGCATTGCTTCCACATTGTTATCATTATTGTTTGTAAACATTAAAAAAAATTATTCTGTTAACTTGGTTGCATGTTTAGGTCAGCTCTCCTAGGTTCCCTAGCAGGGCATTATAGGGAGTACTTGATGGGGAAAGGTAGATTGAGGAAAGTGAGAGGTAATTATAAGATGTTATTATAGTTAATTATATCTTATAAATCTTCAATTGAAGTTGTTTGTAACTGATCTATTTTTTTATGCAGTTGGTTGAGAGTGGGATGCACTAAATTTGTATATTGCAAATAATCTTGATTGGATGACGCTATGGATTGAACTATGTCAACAAAATGCTCACTCATTAACATGGGAATGTGTTGCTTCGTTGGTTAAAAAAGCTCATCGTAATGGAGATTATAATGTTACGCCAATCGTAATTGATTTAGAAAATGGTTTAAGAGGTAGACATGTATGTATTGTAATGCCCAAAAATGCAACAATTTTTTTTAAAAAAAATTTTAACATACCATTTTGACTACATCCGCAATTTATGATTCTATTAATTATAATATTGATCTATAGTACAAGAAGGTAATGGAGAAACTTTAAGAATTAGCATTTCATAGTATTCAAATGATAATCATACAAAGTTGTTGCATACCTGAGTTTTCTCTTCCTTGCTTTTGTATCATGTTTCCCCTTCTCTCTATTTCCTGCACCTTCATATATTTCTACACAACTAGATGCGTGATGTTAAATTCATTTCTAATTACATACATGATCGTAAGATAAGCCACAACAATATCATTGCGAAAATCCATCATAAGCTTTTTCAACTAATTTCGTAAAGAGATGCAACTATGCAAAAATTATTGGTAAGGGGGTGGAAAGATAAAGGAGAACTCAACAACAACAAAAAAACCTAAGGGCCAGACCTAATGCCTCAGGGGCTCATCGTAGATGGTCTTGCCTATGTAACTTGCAGAGACATCGTAGTTCGGGTTAAACTTTAAACCAATCTTTTAAGGAATGGTAGGAGTGGGTATACAACCCTCTCTAGGGGATAGTTCCCAATACAATCACTCTTGTTGGGTGTCTCCAACATGGGTGACATAGGGAAGAAGCTTACTTAGTTTTAAAATAAACTTGACAATGTTCTCATCAATGCGGGGAAATAGTATTCCATCATTCCTAATCTCACTACACCCAAAAATGCCAATTAAACTCTTTAATCAAATGAGGGTTGACCTATTGATAGTGAATCATGTCTATGGCTACCCTACCCTTCACGTTCCCAAAACTCAGAACACTAGGGAAATCATCATTAAAATAGTCCTCAAGGGACCATAATGAATAAACAATTAAATTACTCCAAAAAAGAAAAAAATGTATTAATTGTTAGGAACAACCAATTTTATAACACAATAAGAAATTCTTTATTTCCTCATTAGCACATAAACAACTTGACTAGCTATTAACAAGGACTAAAAGAATGGTGTAATTTTTC
>MU218640.1:440459-458082 GCA_018584345.1 Thuja plicata | reverse complement strand
TTTGTCCTTATCACTATCACTACGAAAACTATCATAAAATTTGAAATTAACATTCACATTTTAAAGAACTTAAAGTGGCATAGAAAGAAATAAACATATGCTAACTAGGTTCTTAGAAGCATTAAAGAAATGTACTTACCTTATCATCAATTGAATTACTTTATCCCGCTCACTTCTTCAATTCATTTTTTCCAAGATAGGGTTAGTGAGGCACTACATGTATAAATTTATTAATCATGACCCATATGTTTAATATCAACTCACGATGCAAATGATTTTCACATGTTTGAAAAATTGCAGGTCAAACACCATAAATATATGTACTACCATGGCCATAAATTTTGCATAAAAAATTTGGATGACATGAAGAAAACTTATGATTTTGGGATAACTACAGTCTTCAAAGTCACTAATATTTCATCTAGAAATGACATGTATCCTCAAGAATCTCAAAAATGATACTATGACATTTTAGATGATATACTTGAGTGCGACTTTAAATCCTTCAAATTAGTTCTATTCATCGTCAATTGGTACAGGCTACGACTAAAAAAAAATGATCCTGATATAACTGTTATTCAACATGATAATGGATTTACAATGGTTAATACAAGGTTGTTTAAGCGAATTAGAGATGAGCCCTATGTTCTTCTAAGCCAATATAAGAAAGTGTCTTACATAGAGGTTCCACAAAAATTAGGTTGGTCATTTGTTTTTAGACATGATCCAAGAGGAAGGTCAGTAAAGTATAACGTGATGGAAGAAGAAGAAACCGAAGATGATAAAGAAGAAGAAGGTGGTGGTGGTGGTGGTGGTGATGATTATGGTGGTGGTGGTGTTGGTGATGGTGATGATGCTAGTGGTGGTGATGATGATAATGTTGATGACAATGATGACAATGATGGTCATGATGATGGTAATATTGATCTATTCATACAAATTTATTTGACTTATATGTTTTCATAATTAATTTATTATGTATTAAACTCTAATTCCATGGTACAATTAATTTAATGTGTTCATTTCTAATGATTACAACATATATGATTTATGATATGTGTTTCAATTATTATTTGTATATTTAATGTATTTATTGTTTAACAAATTACCAATGTATTGCTTATGATGCTCAATTATTTGTGTTGATTACATGCATATATTTTGTGTGATTGTAACCTTTTGTGGAAATAGGAAATTGACTACAGACATTGTCACCCCTTTTGTTGACAATCCTACATAGCACACATAAAGTAAAGGTAAGGAATTAAAAAATATACAATGATTATGATGAATGCATATTGTTCATGTTGTCTTCTATGTAATTTGTAGCATAGATATCATGTAATTTTTGGCTAACTTAAGATAAATGATTCACATATGCAATAAATTTAACCCCTTTTACGAGGATCCTACATAGTGACATGGATCAGCAGGTATAAGTCAATACACCCTATAGAAATAATTTATTATTTTCTTTATTTCTCTTTACGCCCATCTTCATTGATTGGTTTAATAATAAGGTATTAACTTGCTCATGATTTAACAATACTACCCTCAACATCAATGGTCCAAAGATTACATCAATATTACCCTCATTTAGCAAAATATCTCGCTCCTTACCAACTATATCTCTCATTTGATAAACTCCAGGAACCACCTAATAGGTACTTGTCAGACCTGTCTTCCTCAAGTGAGATAAATGCGAGAATAGAAGATGAAAGTTAGACATGTAGTAGGCCTAAAATAGGGAAATCAACCAGAGGTCAAAAGATTAGAAGAAAATTCAATAAATGCATCCAATTTTTCCTTGCTGAAGGGGGTCATGTTCTTATGATGATGAGACCAAAGATGAAATTGAGGTGCCCTTGAGGTACACATCTTCTGAAAGAATGGGTACCCAAGGAACTACCTCCAATTAACACTAATTTTTGTGTTAACAAGATGATATATCGTATAGCTCCATCGTCATTACATAGTTTGGGCCTATTTTCCATGGATGACATAAAGGTATGTTACAACAAAGTTGTTGAATTGATGAAGTTTGTCAGACCTTGTTACAATTACCATAATTGGATGCAGATTGTTTAATATAAAAAAGTATGCGTAGGTATACATTGTCAGCAAATTATATATAATGGAAAGAAAAGGCTCAAAGTAAAGGATTTTCTATGTACATTGATGGAAGGAAAAAATCAATAGGAAATATTACAGGTTTTATAAATAGTACACGACCTGGGTCAACTAATAAGAGACCATTTTGCATATTCTAGGCACGTGAGGGGAATCATGTTTTTATATGTGCAATAAAATCAATAAGTGCAGGGGGAAAACCGTGAATTGATTACCATTTGAATTGCATAGATACAAAAAAAATTATGATCATGAGGGTGGTTAGTACCATATACCATTTAAGCTAACATCCAATTTATGACTCCAATATACCATTTTATTAATAAGTTTTTTTTTGTTAAGTCTATTGCTTTCATTTAGCTGAAGTTTTTATATTTAATATTTGTCACAAGATGACATGGATCCACCACATGATGACAGAGGCGGGGATTTTACTCCCACCCATTCTTCAGTAAAGGTAAACCTTATTGTAATTGTACTAATTAAATAGAATAAAAAATGTTATATTATTATGTTCTCTTCTTTAGGGTTTTGGAGTTATTCTCATAGTTTTACTAATATTCCTGTCACAAATTGATGTTCATGGAAAGGGAAAAGCACCTACAACAATAAAAACAATAGCATCAGATATGGATGAGGCCATCATAGATATCCCTAACCTCGTAAATATAGTCAAGAAAAAATTTAAAAAATTCAGTTCAAAAATTATTTCCATTTTGGTCGATCCAAATCCAACTAAGGAGACATTGGTGAGGAAAGAGGAATTGATGCGGCAAGCACATTGTTTTGAAGTAAGCAGTAATGAATCTTTAGTTATAACAAAAGTTCAATAAATTTTTATATTTTATTCTCTTTTATGTCATGAACTAAAATATGTATGTGTTCTTACAGGATTTTTGTGTGCTCAAGCAACTGCTCGTAGACACTGTGGTGAGGCTGGTACTAGTACAACTCCTTCAGGTAAAATAATCCTTAAGTTAACAGGTTACAAACTTCATTGGTATTACTGATTAGAAATCTACATTTTTCATTGGATTTTCTAGTTGTTTTATTCAAACTCACATATCTTGAATCCTCACTTCAAACTGTACATTCACAATATTATCTTAAATATTTGTAGCCATGAACATGTGAATTAGTATGTTTTGTTTTTCATCTTCACCCACAATATGACAGAGTGAATGATGTACAAATGCTATAAAACCTCATGTATATCTTTGTTAACAATGTATTATTCAGGTCATGATGTATTGCAGACGCGTCCTATGAGGACTACCAATCTGAAGTCGTTGCCGACTGCAATGTCAGAAACAAGGAGCATGCAAACATCCATGTTTGCACCGTCTATACCTAGTATATCCTTGCTTTTCTATATTTGATTATGTGTTAGTTATGATTTTATTTGTACTTTAATCTTGGGTACATTTTATAGTGGAATAATTTTGTGCAGTACAAGATACACCTCCTTAGGATACAGATACTAGTACTGGTGATAATTCACCATCGTTTCCTGGATCTACCCATGTTGCTAGTACGGGAAAATTGTAGATGTCATTGTTGTTGACTGATGAAGATATGATTCCCTTAAAATTACCTAAGATTCCAGGTACTTTAAAATTATTATTATTTATATTCTAATTTTAATTTATTTATTCATAACTCATTTTGGATTGATGATCCCATGACGTGTTTGTAGGGAATGATGTTTTTTATGAAAAGATTAATGAGATTACATTGTCGCTATTTGGGCCCACCATACGTACAAGGTGGAACATCATATGTTAACTAACCCTATCCCACTGCTTTGATTTCATATCATTGCTAGAATATTTTTCCTTTCATCTATTTATTGTACTATATTCAAGGTACACAACTTCAATTAATTTTTTTTAGCTAATAACTTTGCTTTTTCTTAAAAGGTGAAATTTACAAGATAAAAATTAAAAGATCAGCTCATAAAATATTTAGAGGAGCTCTTTGGAAGTAACATTTTTGACAGCGCCAAAGTTCTTTAGAGAGCTTGCAAACATCTAAAGACTGCGAGGGACAAATACAGAAGGAATCTAGTGAACAACCCAAAGTACAAGCGTCCTCCTGTGATTATAGAGAAGCAGTGGAAGGAATTCATTTTGGATGCAAAGGAGAAAGCACAAAGAAAAAAGGAATACCAGTAAACGATAATAGAAGGTATGTGATAGTATTAAGTAGAATGTAATTATGCACTAATTAGTGATCTTTATATTTATATAATCTAACATATTTCAAACTTTTCATAGACTGCAGGACACATAAAAGGCTAAAGAGGCCAGAATATAAAATATTGACCAACACAAACTTGGCTTTGGTGGTTATCTAAAACTTCAAGCAAGAATTGTAAGTAGTAGTAAATGAAATTTTGAATCAAATTTTTTATAAATTGCAAACAATTTTGTTTAATCAAACAATACCTGTAGAATTGGCGATATTAAGCCAAAAATGCAGGGCTCGGATTTTAATGTAGCTCCCACAGAAGAAGACAAAAATATTGGCTTAAAGGAAGGCTATAAAGCCATGGCTGAATGCCTACACCAAATCCAACAGCCTGCGGCATCGGTTCACACATAGGTAAGTAGGCCAAATTAAAATGATTTCAAATTGAATACTTCAGCGATAATCTATTTGATGTTGATTTCATACTTGAACGCATGAAATTACAATGCAAACTTATAATCCTAGAATAGAACCTCCACATGATGAACAACCTGATGTGCATCGCAGTGATGGAGGTATTCATTTTCTATTGAAAATTAATTGTGTAATTTTTAATACAATTTAACATGTTAAATTGAAATTGGTGTAACCTTTCTTGTGTACATTTTAGAGCATGCAAAATTTCATGGTGAACGAGTGGAGGATGATCTAATTGTTCACCATATTCAAGATGATGTGGCATTGTCAGGTAAAGAAAATCTATGTTATGTTATTTTAATTTTTTTTTTATCGGTTGTTATCTTATTTTAATTAATGAAATACTTGTAACACTAATATAAAATATTGTGAATCTACCCCATTTAGTTGTTATTGCAGCAGACCCCCCTTTGGCACACTAGTGTCCTCCTACACACAGGAGGAGGCATTTATTTAGATCACAAGAAGAAGAGGAGGGGAATGACGAAGATGTTGATGCTCTGCTTTGTCGTTACATGTAAAAACCAAGGAAAAAAACAAAAAACAAATCATTGCAATAAAAAAATTTTGATAATATATTTATGTTGTCTTAATGAATGTAATTTTGTGCTACTAAATGTTGATGAATGATGTGTTGATGAATTATTGATGAATGTCCAATTGTTAATTAATTTTAGGGTTTATTTGAATGTTATGTGATTATATTGATTGAATGTTATATTTCATAAATGGATGAATGAATGAATGAATGAATGTTAGATGTTAATGGGGAATTTAGAGTGATGTTAGGGGGGTGGGGCCAAATGAGCTTCCACCTTCATGTGGTTGGTCTTGTTAAATATAGAATATTAAACTATCCTTGAAACCAAGTGAACTCAACTCAACTCAACTCAAGGATTAAATGGAGAGCTGTAGAGGGGAGAGGAGAGCAGGTGGGAGCCCAAATTCAAATTTGAAACTGGGTGGGAGCGGGACTGGTGTGAATGTTGTAGATGTTGTAGGGAACAGTAAGTTGGAGGATGCTATTGACAACGTGAAGACAAGGAAGGATCTCGATGCTGGACTCACACCTGGGGACCTGGGGGTCCTAGCTCAAAAATGTTAGGAGACAGGCCAGAGTGCAACAAAAAGTGGGCCTCCCTCTTTGGGATCAAGCCTGGTAAGTCTTCCTTACCGCCAGTCAAGAATATATCAATTCCTTCACAGGGTAGTTTTTCTTTGGATATCCCAGATCAGATTATTGATCACACCATAGCCAGAATGAATAATTCCCTGGTTGGAAGATTCATGAGGATGAGACCCAACATTGAAGTGGTTAGAGCTTATGCCAGTAGGAAATGGGATCTGAAAGGGCAAGTTGATGTGGTTGCTATGTCAAAAGGGTGGTTTTCCTTCTTCTTCTCCTGTGAAGAGGATAGGATGAAAACTCTATGCAATGGGCCCTGGATGTTTGGCAAAAATACTCTGATTCTCCAAAAATAGAACCCTAATATGGTTTTCAAGGAGGATGAAGTCAAACAGGTTCCAGTCTGGATAAATCTCCATGGCCTTCCTCTTGAATACTAGACAGAGGAAATTTTTGTGGGGATAGCTAATACCTTTAGGGAGCTCCTGTCAATAGATATTGTCACTGCTTCAAGGAGAATATTAACATATGCTAGGATATGTGTGGGTATTACTCATAATATTGATATGCTAGAAAAAATTAACTTTCGCTCTAAACTGGGGTCATGGGAAAAAAAAATAGAATATGAGTCAGTCCCTTTTGCGTGTTTCCATTGCAAGAAGGCGGGACACTGGGATAAGAAGTGCCCTTCAAAGATTATCTAAAAAATGAATAAGCAATGGATACCAGTGGGAAGAGTGAAGAAATATGGAGAGGAACAATCCTTGGGAGCCCCTAGTAAAAGAATTAACAATGATGATTCAAATACAACAGAAATTCAAGATGGTAGCAATAAGATATTAAGTGGGGAGTCTGAAAGTAAGGTAGGTAATGAAAACCCTAACATTAATATAGAGAGACAAAGGGAAGAAGGGGAGATTCAAGAAGAAAATCAGCAAGAGATGATTGATATATTCGATATAATAGTAGAAGAAGAAAAAGAACAACCTTTGGTTCAAAAGGATCAGAAGAAAAGGGGATCAGAGGATAGAAATCAAAAAAAGGAGGAGGATAAAGTCTAGAAGGATGATTTCCAAGGGTTAACTGGTCAAGGTTCATCAGATATTCCACATAAATCTCCTCAAGAGATCAAGAAGATATCTTTTGAAGTTAAGACTCCTAAATGGGGGGATGATGAAGACATAGGTCATGCTCTGTCAGGTATCCAGAGTGATGCAAAAATTCATCAGGATAAGAAAAAATCTAAGAAGGATAAAGGAAAGCAAAATAGATCAATGGAAACAAGAAGTAAAAAATTAGGAGATGTGGGAGGAATGTTGTCTTCCCCAGGATGCCCTTTGAATAAAAAATCTAGATTCAAGGAGACTAAGAAGAATATTGCAGATGGAATTCAGCCCACTATAATGGAGGTGGGATCCTTTACTAAGGTATGAAGATAATTTCTTGGAACATAAGGGGACTGAATAATCCCCATAAACAAGATATTGTTAGGAATATGATAAGAGATAATAGACCTAATATTTTCTTAATTCAGGAAACCAAAATGTTGAAAGAGAAAGTGGAAAAGCTTAGATTCTTTAAAAATGGAAATATTTGTGGAGGCGATTCAGAGGGTGCTTCTAGGGGTATTTCTACTATCTGGAATTGTGATTTTATCAAAGGGGATATTATTTATCAGGGGAATAATCTTATGTGTATAAGATTTAAGCATCTAAAATACAATACTTCTTGGGTTTTAACTAATATTTATGCCCCTAATTCTAAAAAGGGGAGAGAGGTTTTTTGGAATAAGCTCTCCTCCCTGAGAAACAATTTTATTGATGAGGAATGACTTGTTATGGGAGATTTCAATATGTTAGAATAATAAGCATAAAAATGCAAATATTAACACACAAAAGAGAACACAATAACAAATAAATTTAACGTGGTTCACCCAATCCCTGGGCTACGTCCACCAACAGCGAGTATAATGTCTTTATTACTATCCAGTGATTACAATCTAAAACCTACAACTTAATACCGTCACAGGAAGCTACAAAAATCCCCCATACCAATCAATCTCAAACCCTAAGCCCTTTTAACAAGTATTTTTGACTTAACCTAATTAGGGAAAAAAATACTCTGACTAATAGAAAATTGATGGCTCTGCCCCTTGACCCTGCCTGGGGTGCTGCCCCAGGACCCCGCAAGGGGCTCTACCCCTTGACTCTAAGCTTGGGGGCGCTACCCCCAATCCCCTATAGATAAGTCTGGGGAAACCACACCGAAAGAACCTGAGTCTGATTAGGCTCCACATACATAACACAATACTCCTTTAAAAGAAGATAAAAAACAAGGAGGAAGCCTAACGGATTTGGATAGCAGACTTGATCTGATGGATTTTATTGATAGCCATTTTCTCTATGATATATATTTGAAAGGTGTTAACTATACTTGGACTAATAGAAGAAGTGGTCAGGATCTTATCTAGGTTCGACTTGACAGAGCCTTGATTACTAATGACTGGTTTTCCCATTACTACTGCTCTTTATCGGCCCATGTGAGGGTTGGATCAGATCATAACCCTATCACTTTCCTATTGGGTCTTATTTCCAAGAAAAAAATTTTCCCTTTCAGATTTGAAAAAATGTGGACTATGCACCCTCAACTACAACATAAGATTAAAGACTGGTGGAGTATTAAAATCCATGGTACTACCATGTTTATCCTTGCTAAAAAACTTAAACATGTTAAGGATAACATTAAAGACTAGAATAAAGATACTTTTGGTAACATTTTTTCTTCAAAGGCCAATATTAATATGGATCTGAAGGATATTCAGGACTGCATTCAGAAGGAAGGGTATGTGAGGGTTACTAGAGAATAGGAGAATAAAAAGTTGGTTGAGCTCCATGATATTATTTCTAAGGAGGAAACCTTCTGGAGACAAAGATCCAAAAAGCTTTTCCTTAATGAAGGGGACATGAATACCAAGTATTTTTTCATGTCCACTCTTAAGCACAGACAGGCTAATAGAATCTCTCATTTAAAAATCAATGGTGCTACATCGGAGGATGAAGAGGTTATTAGGATGGAAGCTAAAAATTATTTTCAAAATATCCTAACAAAAAATAGAGATCTAAATAGGGATGATCAAAGAGATCTGCTAGGATGCATTCCCCATATGTTGAATGAGAATCAAAACTCGGTTCTTAATGCTATCCCCTCTAATTCTAAAATAAACAAGGATGTCTTCTCCTTTGAACAAGATAAAGAACCAGGACTTGATGGTTACCCTATGTTCTTCTTTCAGATGTATTGGCACATTATTGAAAGAGATGTGACAAATGCTGTCAAGGAATATTTTGGGTCCAGAAATTTGCTGAAGGAGTTAAATGGTACTTTTGTTGCCTTAATCCCAAAAAAAAGGGAGCTGATAAAATGGATCAGTTTCAGCCTATAAGATTATGCAATTTGGCCTTCAAGATCATCTCTAAAGTCTTGACCTCTAGGATTTTATATATTCTCCCCTCTCTGATATCTTGGCAACAAAATGGTTTTGTGCCAGGAAGACAAATTTTGGATTCTATAATTTCTATCCATGAGAATGTGTATTCTCTGGTTATGTCTAGAAAAGAAGGCCTTATCCTTAAACTGGATCTTTCTAAAGCCTATGATAGGGTGGATTCAGAGTTTCTTCTGAAAGTCTTGAGTGCTTTTGGTTTTAACCAAAAGAGTACTAATCTTATCTTTTAGCTTGTGTCTTCTGCTACCTTCTCTATTTTGGTCAATGGGTCTCCCACCCCTTTCTTCAAATCTACTAGAGGGTTGAGGTAGGGGGATCCCCTTTCTCCTATCCTTTTCATTATTATGGAAGAATGTTTGGGTAGGTTTATGGAAAACCATGTGAGGGATGGAGAAATAAAGAGATTGTGTCCCTCTTTTGCTAATAAGTGTGCTCTCACCAACAATTTATTGATGACTTGGTTATTATGGGAGAGGCCTCGATTAAAAATGCTATTTATATTAAGAAAGCTCTGAACAAATATGGGAATGCCTCTGGACAAACTATTAACTAGGAAAAAAGCTCATTTTTCCTCTTTAATGTCCCTGAGAAGAGGAAGATCAAAATCTTGAGGATTCTGGGGTGTGATTTGGGGACCCTTCCTGGAACTTACCTTGGGCTGCCTCTCGGCTTGGAACCCCCTAACACTTTCTGGAGCTCTCTTGTTGATAGATATCACAGTAAACTTGCAGGATGGAAATGACTTATGTTGAGCCAAGTGGGCAAGATTCAGCTTCTCAGAGTTACCCTTCAAGGTCTTGCTCTGTATGCTTTAAGCATCTTTAAAATCCCCAAGAATTTTGGGGATGCTATTGAAAAAATTCAAAGAATTTTCTTATGGACTGGTACAGAAAAAAAGAAGAGGATTGCTCTCTTAGCTTGGGAAAAAGTTTCTAGACCTGTTATTAAAGGGGGACTTGGCCTCCAAAGAATCAAAAATCTCAACAATTATCTCTTGGCCAAATTAATCTAGAGATACTACAATTCCAGGGGAGAATGGACCCTAATTTGGGACAATAAGTAAAATAAGGACCACCCTAACTTTATTTCTTTTCTTGATAATGACAGGATTTCTGGCGGATCTTTTATATGGAGGAATACAATAAAAAATAGGGATATCATTAGAAAAGGAACAAGATGGAAAGTTGGAAATGGCAGGAATGTTCTCTTCTGGGAAGATGAGTGGATTTTACAGGATCCCCTTAAGGATTGTCCTAGATGGAAGAACTTTGAAAACATCTGTAAGGATAGATTTGGAAGGGAAATGGAAGATTATTGGGAAGGAGACCACTAGAAAGATTTGACTGTTATTGACATTTTGATGGGACAACTTAACCAAATTCTGGAAACAATTACGCTGATTGAGGAGGAGGATAGGATTATCTGGAATTATAATTCAAGTGGTATTTTTTCAACCTCTTCTATGTATAATATGGAGTTTGAAGATCTAATTGAGCCTTTTTGGGATAAGGCCTGGATAAAGGATCTTACTCCTAAGATAAATGTTTTTTTCTAGATCCTTCTGCAAAATAAAGCCCTAACTATTAACAACCTTATGAGAAGAGGGATGACTATTGTGAATAGATGCTACCTTTGCAAGAAGAATGCTGACAATGTTGATCATATGATTATTCATTTTCCTTTTGTTAGGGTGATTTGGGATAATTTTATTTGCCTTTTTAATATTGAATGTGTTTTCCCTAAAAATTTGAAGGGTCTTTTTAATTCTTGGATTCATCATTCAAAAAATGATACTATTAGTCAAGTTTGGAAATTTGTCCTTCCCTATATTTGTTGGGGATTCTGGAGAGAAAGGAATGAAAAAAAATTTAGGAATAAAGAGACTTCTATCATAGAGGTTTTTTACAAGATAAAGAGAGCTATTAAAGAAAATGCAGTTTTAAAGGAGAAAATTATGGAACCAATCTTGGAGGAGGATATTGCCTTTCTTCAAAAATGGAAGATAAAAGGGAATTTTAGGAAGCAAGATAACAAATTAACCAGAGCCAATGCTCGGTGAGATTACCCACCTAGTGGGTGGATGAAAGCCAACTTTGATGGGGCCTCAAAAGGCAACCCAGGGGTGGCAGGATGTGGGATTGTCATTAGGGATGAGAATGAGGTCTGTAAGGGTATCAAAGTTGTCCCTATTGGTTTTCAGACCAACCATCTTCCTGAGGCCACTGTTGCCCTTCATGCTCTCATCATGGCTAAGGAAAAAGGATGCAGGAGAGTTTGGATTGAAGGTGACTCTCTCAACATTGTTAAATGGTTGAATTCGCTCACCCCTGCTTCATGGTCAATTTACAATATTATGCAAAAGGCTAAAGCCTTAATCCATTCTTTTGATAATTGTATGGTGACACATAACTATCGGGAAACCAATGGGGTAGCTGATTGGGCTGCCAACATGGCTTGTAAAATGGAGGCGGTGACTCAATGGGGAGGTGATGCTGACACGCCAGCTCAAGTGCAATTAATGATGAATAATGACCATTTGCAAAGCAATCAAAAAGAGATCATAAATGGTAAGTTTTAATTATTGGTTTATGGCGGAAGTGACTTTTCATCATTACCAGCTAAGGAGAGCATACTTAGTGGTAATTATTAGATCAAAGTGACACATTTTCTGGGTGCATTTCTTGTTTACAAAAGAGAGGCAGGATATTTCAAATAGTATTTGCAAAGTCATTGACAGAGAAAATAATCTAAACCAAAGAGAAAATATGGGTGGTAACAAGAAGCGTGTGGAACCTGCAAATTGTGATGAATGGCGTGAAAGGGAAGATGTGTGGAAAATTTTGGTGGAGGGAGGTATAGAAGTTTTTTTGGAGAGGCTTCATGGGTGCAACTCCACTGTCACTAGAATCTTCTTGAAGACCTAGAAAAATGGGAAGGTCATGGTCGGAAACCAATATATGGAAGTCACCGAGGAGGTTATTGTGGAGGTGATTGGTATGGGGACTAAAGGGCTTAAATTTTACCGAGATAGGCTTATCTCAGACAAGGCATGGGAGAAGTTTCCTGAGGAAGATAAGGAAAGAGCTCAGCTAGTGAAGGTGGGCACCTCGTATCATGATCCTATGCATATTTCCATACCCTAGCAATATTTTTTGTTCATGCTCATCAACTACATCACTCTGGATGGTAGATTCACTAGGGCCTATGGCCACCATTTCATGCTACTTAACCAGTTCAGACACAAAATAAAGGCTAGTCTACCTTTCTACCTACTCAACTCACTTGATTTTACCATTACTAGCATGCAGACAAAACCTAAAGAGGATCACACCTCACACCAAGGGCTTATGGTGTTAATTTATGAAGTTATTAAGTCCAAGAAGGTGGAGAGACCTCTGGTTAAAAGGAATGAAAAATATGAGGAAGATACGGAAGGAGATGAGGAGGAAAGTATGTATGAAGAAGATATAGAGGATGAGGGAGAGGAGAAAAAAGGGTATAAAACCCCTAAGAAGGGAATAAAAAAGGGGTCTTCTTCCTTGAGAAACCTGAAAAAAACCCCCATCAAAATATCAAATACTGAGAAGGATACAGAGGATGAGAGCTCTGAGGACAGTGACAGAAAAAAAAAAAAGAGGGTAAAATAAACCCTAAGGGTAAGAAGATGACTCTGATGGAGGAAACAAAGACTGAAAAGGAGACCGAGGATGATGATAAGGGGACTAATCCCAAATCTGGTGGTAAGAAAAGAAAGAGGGAAGATATCAAAACCTGCAAAGGGAAAAATCCTAGCAAGCGGAAAATCATGCTTTCCTCGGATGAGGAGGAAGACAAGGAGAATGATGAGGATAAAGATGATGCAAACCCCACTGAGAGCATGAAGAATAAAGAACAGAAGGAGGAATAAATGGTTAAGGAGGATTCTGGGAAGGGCCTCGAAGATAAAAACATTGGGAAGGAGGATACCCATTACAATGATGATACGGGTAATACTTTTGAACCTGAGGATTTAGACCATGGTAAAGTGTGCATTACTAATTTTTCTGGTCTAATTAGCAAAATGTTAGGAGATGATGTTGCCCTGAAGAATCAAATTGAGGGTATGAGGGGGGAAATGAATATTTTAAAATGTGTTGGTATTGGGGAGAAATTTGTGGCTGAGTGTTTGGGGGAAATGAAAGAGGTTGTTGGAAATTCAGAAGAATAGGTTGATTTGGTGAACAAAGTCACCAATCTAGAAAAGAAGTTCAAATATTTTGAGGATAGAGCTGCTGAAGATGACAGTGTAAGGCAGATAAAGAACCTGAAAGCCAAGGTGGACAAGCTAGAGGACACAGTTCGTAAGATTGGGGATCAATATCTAAAGAGTCTAAAATCTTATACAGTGAAGGCCAAGAGCTTAATGGAGAATTTGGAGCAGGATACTGGAAATAAGGATAGACATGTTGTCAAGGAGTTGGCTGGTCTGGGAACCCACACTAGGGCTAGCACCAAAAATTTGAGCCCAAGGGAGGAAAAAGAGAAGGACAAAGGTGACCTCAAAAACACTATCAATCAGATGGAGGTTATGGTGATTCAGGCCTAGGATATGGTTGGTGGCATGTAGTTGTCTCTTCTTGGGCCCTTCCCTTTTTTGTGTTATCCCTATTTATTTTGTTTATCTTTGGGACTGTTTCTAACTAGTCTGTCTGCTGGCTTTTTTTGTTGGTTGTCCTTTTTTGGTGCCTAGGCACAGTTATTGTACTTTCTCTAAATATTTGTATAACTCTATTTAAAGGTTTTAGGTCCTTGTAAAACCTATTTTCACTTAATCAGAACTCAACTCAAGGATTCTATAAGTGTCTTGGAACTCACTCAAGGAGTTAGTCTCAACTCAAGGATCAAATAGAGTACTCTGACTTTAGACAACCAACAACTCAGAAATTTTGAACAAACTCACTTACTCTTATCACTTATTCCAACTTCTCTTGACATCAAATATCCACTCAATGATCCCAATCTAGGCTTCCCACAATGCACCTAGGGCCTCCAATATGTCAAATCTTTCAACAAGCCTTCTCATATTATTCTGATACCTCATAATACTTTAACATGGTCAATACACCATGTTCCACCAGTCCTCCAAGTCTGGTCAATAGTTCTACAACACAATACACTCCATGTAGAGGTCTTCTCTAGTATGGACCTCATCTTCTTCCATGCATTATTTAATGTTTACTTTCATACAAATGTTTGACCAGCACCAATTTTTCAGAACCGTCATGATCCAAATTCCTATTTTTTTTATTTAAAACTAGTTTAGATGGATCTTACAATTTTCCCAATGGGGTGTCTACCAGATGAAAAAACCACCAAGTGCACAACACTACTATTTATTGAGCCTAGCCATTTTTTTTTGTTTTTGCAAAAGGCAGAGACTCCAGTTGCCTACAACTCTTGTTTGGGTAAGAAAGCACTTTTTTAAGTTATAGATTATTTTGGAAATGTCATGATGTTATTCACCATTTTTGAATAGTAATTATAAATATGTATGCTTTTAACTTATTACAGACTATGTACTGTTATTCTGTAAAGTTTACATACCACTAACCCAAATTTGTAAGATACTACGTGTATTGATACCCGTTTTGCTAATTTATAATTTATTAATTATATAGAACTGATTATGTTGTAGTTCCTGGGATAAGTTGAGATAGAATATGTATTAAATCGATCACATTTCCACAATTCATTTGAATTTAAAGCTTGTATTTCTAGTTTTGATTGTGTATGTTTTTTAGCATCAACATTTTGGATCACACTCCGTGATCCTTCATGCTCTTTTCTCTTACATCATGATGATGGATCACAGAGTGTGATCCGAAATGTTGATGCTAAAAAACATACACAATCAAAACCAAAAATTCAAGCTTTAAATAGAATATGTAGCAGAAAAAGCTAATTTTGAAGATGAGATTCTTAAGGACTTCAAACGCATGTTCCATTTTTTTTCATTGGGAAATTCCATAGCTAGTGGAAAAAGGTGTCTTTTCTTACATAACTTTCTATGTGGATTCTCCAACTAGTTTATGTCGTTATTCTTCTTGGTTTTTAGATTTTTCTTCATAATTAAATTGGAAGTTGTTTTTTTAGAGGATGATAATGTAAAGGAGGATGTAGCTTCAAATCTGGCAGCAAAAAATAAGTTAGACTCTAAGTCAGATGAGGAGGATGAACAAGAAACACAAATAAAATAAAGAGGGGTCTCAAATAAGAAAAAATTTCTTATAGGTCTCATTAAATATTATACTTTTTATATTTCTATTTTTTTTTATAGTAAACACTAATTTCCTGTTTATCTCGACACAACTTCAGAAAAGAATGAAAATTGTTGAACTTAAGAAACTGTGCTCTAGGCCAGATGTTGTTGAGGTATATGGTGGTTGTTTATATTTTTATAGTATTTAGGAAATTATTTTATGTAATTTTAAGTTACATCTTATATATTGTTATATTATGACATGTTGTCTTAGTTGAAATATCAAAGATAAAGAGAATTGTATTCTAGTTACTTGTCACATCTATCATCTTTTCATATAGTAGGAAACATGTGTGTTTTAGTTCCATGCTTTTAATAGCAAATAAGATATGGTTTCTTTATAAAATAATTTTGGTTGGCCTTTACGGATCCATAATGCTTTAACTAGATATTGTCTTTTTAAATAATGTATCATCTTAAAATGGAAGCACTTCCATGTTAAGAACATTTAGCCCTCCTTAGGGGATGTTTTTTACCACCATCATACTATCCCCTCATTTATGTATCATCTCCTACCTTTGTGTCTGTTTAGGACCTTGATTGGGCCTCTTCGGGCACCTTCTATCCCACCTGGCACATTTTCCAAGGGTTTTGACCCCCTGGGTCAAGGTCTACCTTGATCTTGACCTAGGTAAAGGTTGACCTCAACCTTGACCTGGGTCCCACTTTCAAATCTGGAAGCTTGTTGGCTACCAGAGGTCATCCAAAATTCATTTTTCCCGCTTCCGGGTCGGCTGTTTTGGGTTCCGAAGAGATGATTCCTAAATTATATTTAATATAGGTCCTCTCCTAGGGGTAAAGGTTTTAATGGGAATTTAATTCTCCTATGTCATCCTCCTTAGAATATTGTGCCCTAATTTCATATAAAAGGAATTTTTTATCCTCTCATTTTCTCTAAGTCATCTATCCAAGTCAAAGCATTATTGAGAAATCAAGAAAGAAGTCATCGAGAAAAAATTTCAAGCATCCATTTATTCTAGATGTTTTCAAGATCTCAAGGTGTTCAAGTCTTCCTCTAAAGAATTCAAGTCCTCCATTTAAGATCAAGGATTCAATATTTCAAGCCTTTGAAGAGATTTGGTTCAAACATTCAAGATTTATCATTCAAGCCCTAGATCTAGCTATCATGGTGGTGTGATCCTCCTTCAATATCCTTTGTGCATCCTCAAGACTCATTCATCCTCTCTTCAAGGTGGATTTAAAACATAAAAATCATGGAGGTTTATGGTTTCTAAAGTCCAAGCTTTCATATCTACATATTTGTCTACATTTGAATTACAATTACATAGCTATTGAATATCATAGCTTCATTGTTAGATTCAATTCTACTACTTGCTAGCATTCTATATTTTATTAATTTCAAGGTTAATTCCTAAATTGGGTTTTGACTAAGGCAAACCCCTCCCCCCCCCCCCCAACAAAAAATCTATTTTTCTTGCAGATACAGGTTCGGGACTATGGATTTGAACTTAGATTTGGATACCCTTTTCAGCAAACTTTCAGGAGCCGCGAACATATTTTCTGTCGGACCTGTGCAGGTCAAGGTCAAGATTATTGGGTCAGTAGTGACATTTTTGGGTCAAGGTTGACATTTTTATCAGGATGGTGTCAGATTGGAAAAAGATTTTTGGGTTTTGTTCGTCCCTACGTTTCTGTTCCAGATCATATTTTAGATTTTCCATAAATAGAGCATAGACCCCAGAAAATAAAATTCTTCAGATCTGCAATTCTTTAAGGTTGGTACTTCTTCTCATCCTTTTCAATTACTACAATATATCATATCTCCTTAATCATAAAACAAAATTTAAGATCTTCTTCCTTGCTCTCATTTCCAAATGGTTGATTCATTTGTGCATTGATCCTTCTTTTGGGTTAATCAACTTGGATCTTTCATTTG
>MU218640.1:410234-436401 GCA_018584345.1 Thuja plicata | reverse complement strand
AACAAACAAATCTCTTTTTCTTGCAGATACAGGTTCGGGACTATGGATTTGAACTCATATCTGGATACCCTTTTCAGTGAACTTTCAGGATCCGCAAAAATATTTTCTGTCAGACCTGTGCAGGTCAAGGTCAAGATTATTGGGTTAGGGGTGAAATTTGTGGGCCAAGGTTGACATTTTTCTTAGGACGGTGTCGGATCAAAAAAATATTTATGGTTTTTGTTCGTCTCTGCGTTTTTGTTCTGGATCATACTTTAGATTTTCCAGAAACAGAGTACAGACCTCAGAAAACAACATTCTTCAGATCTAAAATTCTTTAAGGTTGGTACTTCTTCTCATCCTTTTCAATTATTGCAATATATCGTATCTCCTTAATCATAAAACAAAATTTAATATCTTCTTCCTTGCTCTCATTTCCAAATGGTTGATTCATTTGTGCATTGATCCTTCTTTTGGGTTAATCAACTTGGATCTTTCATTTGTGCATTTGGGATTAAAAGAACAATCCTACCCTCCTCACACGCTTTACAATCTAAAATATATTAACCTATATTTTATATATTACAAATAATAGGAAACCTGTATGGTTTTATAGTACCATGTTTTTAATATCAAATAAGATATGGTTTCTTTATAAATTAATTTTGGTTGGCCTTGGGGGATTAGTAGGTAATTCTCCAATTGGTCATTGATTTCCATTTTATGGCAGATTTCTGGATTAATCAGTAGTGGTTTCTTTTTGTAGGGTGTTCTACTACATAATAATCCCTTGCACCTTATAATGGAACCTACTATTGATTCTTGCATTCAAACTTGGAGGTATGGGATGCTACAACAGAAAATCCAAAGTTGCTTGTGTATTTGAAATCTTATTGCAACATTGTTTCTATTTGTAGGCAACAACCTTTAGAAGACACTAATCCTATAGTCCAAGGTCAAAGTACCAACTCAACATGTGAGACACTCACCTCATCAGAATACAAGAGATAAGAAATGTGGACCATCAAAAGACTAAAAATTGCACCCTAAAATCACTTGAAGCATCAGATGCCCCAATGACAAGAAGACAAAGAGATATACAAATAAAAATCCTTCAAGTATGACTTTGAGCATTGGATTCCCAAAGAAAGGAAGAGATAAATACAACCAAACATTGTATCTCTCTTCCTATCTTTCGGGCATCCAAAGCTTCAAGTCATAATTGACATCATCAGATCGGTTGACAACTTCACTATTTTGTCTTCAACTTTATTTCCAGAAGAAGGCATATATGATTGGTTTGGCTATATTTGAATCCATGTAATTTGACTAAATTAAGTTGATATTCTTGTAATTTGTTTGTTAATATTGGGTTGTAACCATGAGTATGGACATGACTAATTAATGTGTATGAGCATGAAACATATAAGGACATTGGAGGAGTGGATAGAGGTATGTTTTTAAGGGTATAAAATTATTGATAATTTGTTGTAGGAAGTAGGCCTAATGTATAAATCTGATTATGATTGATCTTCATATAATATGCAAGCTAACATTGGATAAATGGATTTCATATGTAGGAACTAAAACCCCCTTTGGTGAGTATCATATGCAGTGTACATAAAGGCAAGGTGGTGATTCTTCTAAGGGATCAACATGTATAAGTATTTTGGGACTTACATGAGGTTTTACAAAAAAACATTAATCTGAACTTGATGGTTTACATCAAATTGTTTGTATGTTTGTCATTGAATGGTTATAGTTCATATGCAGGAACTAGAACCCCCTTTGGTGAGTATATAGGTGGATTGTCTTGGTCTTTTGCATGTCCACTACCCTTGGCCATTCTTCATGTCTATTAACTATTAACCTTCCCTATCACTTCATCATGACTGAGATCATGTCACTGTTATTCTTTCTCATGATCATTTTGATTTCTCTAGCTTGTAAAATGTCGTCACTACTCACTTTTGCTCTTCCTATTCTAGATGAATTTTATCTTCAAATTTATTCCTTTTCTACCTCTATCATATTTAAATGAAATGTGTCTTCAATAAATTAACAATGGTGGATACGTTGTATTTTAAGACAAATCTAATGATTGCTATTGCATAAGAGTTATCAATACTACTAGATGAAATTTATTTTGAAATTTTATATGGCACTAACTATGCATTCTTCCTTATTTTTATTTAGGGGTACCAATGGTATCAGGGTGGCAATCTCATGTTTCTTTCATATTGGGTGTTACTATGTGATTGGTATCCCTTTTGGAGTGATTCCATGTTGGGTGTTCAAATAGGTGTTTTTGGTGAGCGCTACTTCTTTCAAGGAGAATAGGCTAATATAGAATGGATTGAACTTCTTATTGACTTACAAAGAAGATTCTGTAGAGATTATGGGACTTGTAATTTTTATTCATACAATGCTCATCTTAACCATATTTTAGAATGTAGATAGTTCATAATAACTTGTAACTTTATGAGAATATTGATGATTAAAATTTCAAATTGTAACTTTATGTATTTCAATTGGTAAAATAATAAAATACTATGTTAGATGTTTTAAATGCAGAAATTGTGTTCAGGTTTTAGATGGTAAATTTAGTTGTTATATCATTTCCAGGTGTGAGATGGCATGCGATTTATTGAAGTAGTTCTCAAAGAGCTAGACAAGCACATTGTTGCATTAGCAGATGCCTACTTTTTTCTGCATTATCAACCTTCACTTCTTCCAAAAACCAAAGGTGGTCCAGTGATTCATCGTCAACTGCCTCCTAGGAAAGATCGGTTTGTTGTTTATAATATGCATTCAAATGAGACCAGCGTTTGGACTATTGAATTATAATTTGCATTGATTGAATGGCTCATGATTTGGTTCATGTGCTTGGCTAGTTCATTGGTATTGGCATTGAGATATGGTACATTGACATATTGGTTGATTCATGAGTATTGGTATTTGTCATACTTCTGTATGTAATTTATGTGTGAGAACATCTCTTTTACATAACACTTGGCTTATGTTAGCATACCCTTCTTCATTGTTATGGCTGGGTCATATTTGTGACATATAGTTGAGACTATATTGTTTTTGGTATAGCTAGATAATTGTTTCATGTATTTTTTATGCATATATGGAGACATACATAACCAATTAATTATCATTGACTATTTATGAATGTTAAGGAAGTACTTTGGAACATTGACAATATTGGTTTGTGTTGGAATTTGCATTGGCATTGAACAATGATATAATCTGGTATGTATGAGGGAGATTACTTTCCTTTGTAAGCTGAGTCTATTTCATATTGAGAGGGATTTTTTCTATTATATGCACTGACATATTTTTGTCTTGGACTTAGTTACAGTTATGGGAAACATATACATTATACTAGATGGTTGTGTAATTTTTTATATTATTTAATTTAGTATGATGATTTATGCTTGTTCTATGAGAGTACTACATTTGAATACATTGGTTATTGCAACATACTTTATTGGCTTATTGTATACTCTAGCATGTATGTATGGAGCATACCTTATTGGCCTATTGTATACTTTAGCATGGATGAATGAAGCATACTTTATTATCTTATTGTGTATGAATGGATCATACTTTCTTTCATATGGCTGAGATTATATGTGGTTCTATGTGTGATCACATTATGATTCTTATGATCATAGTTGTTATTCTTATGTGGATAAGATTTTTTTTGAGACATGATCATAATTATTACTCTTATATTATATGGATTCATAAGATAAGATTTTTTTATGAGATTCATTTGGTTATGATTATTCATTTGGATATACTTATGCTCATGTCTAATTTATTCTTATAAATTGGAGAATATCATGGACTTGATATTCCTCTTATGGACCAAGGATCCATTGTTGAGAATTTGGTGAACATCATGGACTTGATGTCTGGAGACCATTTCTCAGAGCATTTGGTGAATATCATGGACTTGATATTTGTTAGACCATTTCTATTGATATCATGGACTTGATATCTTGTAGATCAGGGATTAGATCTAGTAGATAGATATCTACTATCATAGATGAGAGATCTATGGCATCAATGGATAAGGAATCCATTTTGGTTATGTGTTGTGATGAAGGATCTAAGAGTGGATCTTTGCCTCAAGTCCAAGAGGGAGTGTTGATATTATGGCCTCTATGACACATATATTCTAGCTTGGACAATAAATCAATAAGTATAAATAATAATAATAAATATTGGCAATTCTTATTATTTATTGTTTATCATTGAAATCAATATATATATATATATATATATATATATATATATGCTTGAATGAAATATTTGAGGGCCCAAGGTTGGCCTCTTGGCATAAATACACTGTTGAATTTTGTAAGACCAAGTCGGCCTGTTTGGGAATAATTTCATTCTGGCTCAACTCTGCTCTACATTCCAGGATCAACTCTGCTCTACATTGGCGAATTACTCCATCATATTATTAGTTCAATAGAGAAAGCTATAAAAATTTATTTTAACAAAAAAAAAATGTCATCGCTATTTTGACGTTCATCACATTAGTCATCGACGAGAAAGCTATATGAATGACTAATTGATCGACAAATCTTTATCACTATACTGACCAACCCCCATAGTGTTTCGATGACTTCGGTGTCATTTATATAGCATTGTTGTCATTATTTTTCAATTGATCACATCGTACATTGGTCATAAATGTGAACAATTGTGGAATGGTTTGGTCGTGAAAGGTGCTTACAATTCTTGACACAGAGCCCTTTTTGTTCGACCTTTGACTCGTTGATTTTCTAATGAATATGCCAGTCATCGATTGTTTCAACAAAAAAAGTTCCACAACGCCATTGGTCAATTTTTCTACATTTGACAGTCGCAAAATCGACCTCTGTGCATCAAAAATTGAACTAAATTTTATTAGTGGGATACACATGGATAAGGAAAATGGATGAAAGTACACCTTTTGAGATAGGAATTGCTAACTTTATGGTAGAATTGGAGGAAAAAATAAATTGAGATTCAAGAGGTCAAGGTAGAGAGGATGTAGTTTAGCATCCCCTTTGCCTCTCAATGTGGTCCCACTAGGGCTGAATGTTACAAATTTCATCAGGACAACAACTCATAGCGAAAGAATGAAAATTTGGATGGAACACTCCATGGGATGGACATCATGGCCATAAGGATCAATAGATAATGATTAGTAACCCATTTTTGTATTTAGATATTGAAAACATTAACATATAATTCTATATTTTGAGCATGTAATAGATTGATAGGTGGATTTTTTTGTTGATTTAGTATACTTTTGGATCTGATATACTTTCCAATTATATTTTTTTGAGGATCTGACCTATAGGTTATATTAATATTATATTATAATTAATAGAAAAATCCATTTTCACTTCCTTTGGGTTGATACATCTTAGAAGGGTACTATCCAGACTTTGTTGGTATAATGTGTCATTGATTATAAAATAATGAGAGGTTTGACATAAAAAGGGTTTTTCATGGTTGTTCAACAAGTCAAAAGGAAGGATTTGGTTATGGAGGTAATTATATATGTCTTTGTATGATAGGGAATTAAGATGAACAATTTCACACTCAAGCTCTAAGTTGGGAAAATGAAAAGTGGGAATCATAAGTTGTTCCACCAAGAAATCACATTGTGGAACATTAGTAAGCATTTCAAGGAGAGACCCAGTGGTAGCCATGTTTCCAACTACTTTTTATGCACTGTAGAGATATGCTCAAATACAATGATCTCAAAATATTATTTAAATCTATTTAATATCCTCTTGTAGGGCATAATTTTCTCATCATTTGTCATATAGTCATCATTAACATTTTGGAAAATCAAATGAGAATCACCATAGATGTGAAGGTTCTTGATCTTTCTTTGATCGTCATCTTAAGTCTTATAATAAGAAATCAATATCCCAAAATGTTGTGTGTGCATGGAAAGACCAATTTGTATGACTTAGGAATTTCATCCCCTTGAGGTGTGATAAAGAGGATTCTATGTGTGTGGTAAAATGTGGTCTTAAACCTACAACACCAAAAACTCAATAAACCATTAATTCAAGGGGGTTAGCATCAAATAGAAATATAAATTATTGAACAAACTACCCTTGAGAGTGACTTATTGCTTCCTATTTGAAGCGAGTTTATTCTTAGAGGATGGTCATCATATTGGCATGTAGAATCGGTGACTAGATGACTCCAAAACTGAAGATCTCATGAAATGAGAAATATGCATGAACTTGCATACTTTTCTCTCAAAAATCTTAGAAATGTCATGCATGCAATAAGAAAACTAAATGCATATTAACCATGAGATAAAGCTAAGAATGTCATTATAAGGTACTAAGTGAAGCTAGAAATGAAGTTAGAATCTAAATGAAAGAAAGCTAAGATACTATGAAAATGGAGGCAAGAACAATGATCAAAACCTAGAACAAAACTAGCAGTATAACCTTACTCCTCAAATTGCCTCCTTGTTTGAACAAAGGGAGCTATTAATTTTATAGGAAATTTGGTGAAATGAATGGTCAAGATTCAACCAAGAAGAGTGGTAGAGATGCAATTTACCTTAATCCATGTGGGTTTGATCCAAGTGTAATGATTTCGATTGATCAACCTTGTGCTTGTTTGGGGGAGAATGAGACAAATTTGGTGATTTCCCCATTTAATTACTTTTATTTTAATTTTGATTTCTCACACATGTGTGAGGATGTGTGAATGGGTTCATTTAATTAAAAGGGGTTTAGGAATTTTAAGTAAACTCTATAGTTTAAGAAATTAAGTGATTTAGGCTTTAATTAACAATTTGATTCAACAAGTCGTGTTTAATTATGCAAGCAGGTTTGATTAAATACTTCCCATAATTAGGGTCTAGTGATAAATGCATTTGATTTGGGGTTTCTTAAGGCCAATTAATCTGATTAGGGGCTATGGGTTTACTAGACCAATTTTAGGTGGTTACAAATTCCAACTCTTGAGTGATGTTGTGTAGAGGATCCATCAAAATATAATTTCCATTTTGTAGATGTTGTCATTGTAAACACTACTTGATCAGGAACGATTGATATAGGAGGATGATATGTTTTAGTGGGAGGACTTGCTAGTTGATAATATATTACTTGTCCTTTGACCACTTTTTGATCAACATAATCAATGAAAAATTTATTCAAAATCATTACTCACTTTTCCAATCTTCTAAAGAGAGCTTATTTATTGAGTAGATACTTTATGGGGTATATTTGTGCTATGAGATTGATTTGATGACTTATCATGTAGTGTTTGAAGAGTTCCCTATATCCATTTGTGAAGCATTGCATTATATTATACCTAAGGAAAGCATTGCATTCTTAGGGATCAAAGAAAAAGCAATCAGGCCTAAGGAAAGCATTGTATCCTCAAGGATCAAAACAAGGATGACAAACACAAGGAAAGAATTATCTCCTTATTCATCCACAAAAGAGAGTGTGTGTATGTGTAAAATGTGAAACAAAGAGCTGAGTGTATGCCCCCACATTAAAGTGATTAAAAATTCCTTAACAAGATCAATGGATTTAACGAAGCATGAAAGCATCCAAAAGAAACATTTCCACTATGAAATACCCTCAATAAGGACAAATAAAGGGAAATAAGCACATGGAAAAAGAGAGAATGGAAGGGATATACTACCTTTTGGGTAAGTAGGTCACATGATAACTCATGTATATCAGAATTATATCAAAATGAACTATCATCATCCCCCAAAGGTAGTATAACTACAAGCACAATGGAAGAAAATCATGTAAGAGTTACAAAGAAAATTCTTTTTGGGTTGACTTCACAGAGACCAAAACGAGTAGGTAGCTATTTTTTTTTATCATCTAAATCAAACAACACAAAGGCACATTTACAAATAGTGGCATATGCACAACATAACATGTAATAACATATAAAATAAGAGAGATAAAAGTAGAAGAATATTTATGACATTACAATTCCTTTATCACCTTGCGCCAACGGAGTGACAAGGGTCATTTTAATAAATTGAGACAAAACTTATAACATGAAACACATCACGGGGGAAGAAAATTACAACAAGAAAACACATAGAATCCATTGCACAAGAGGAGCTATTCAATCATATCACCTACCCCCCATCTTGGTCTATAATGTGTAGGGAAGGTGGTCAACTCGCAAGAGGAGAAACATCAAACATGAAAAATGAAACAATACCCAGTTCCAAACAAGGACCATGCTATGAAGATAGGTCACTTTGTTTGTCACTGGGAGTGAAAGATAATTGTTGTGAAAGCATAGATGGTAAATCATGATAAGGGTCAATAGTCTCATGCATGTCATCATAATCACTATCATGAATATCATTGTTAGCATCAAGAAAATCATCATCAAGAGTATCTTCTTCATCCAATTTAATTGTAATAGAATCTAATATATGAATAGAAATGTCATTTTTTTTTTCTTTTTGACCTTGTTTAAATTCACTTCCTCCATTGGCTCAAGCATGGGTTGGTCAAAGGGAAGTGAAGCATGAGTAGGTGTATGAGGTGAAGAAATTTTTTGAGAAGCACGTTGACGAGCTTTATCATGATGCTTATGACAACGGTCACAAGCATGACGGTTGTATTTTGGTTTTGCTAGAGATTTGGTTTGGGTTAGGATCAATCAACATCAAGTCCTTTTCTTCTCGAGGAGGAAGAAAGGAAGGAACCACACTGGGTTGAGAGATGATTGGAGGAGAATTTTCATAGGCTATAGGAGGTGGAAAAGAAGCATATATAAGAGGTGTAAGTGGTGTAGGAATAATTCCATGTCCATGGCAAAGAGATGGAATATCCTTAGGTTTTCTATGTTGACAAATATTTTGGACCTTATAGGGTTGGCATGATCAAAAGAGATTGTTAGGACAACTTTGAGTTGGTTAAGGTATAGAAGGCCAAAATAAATCAAGTTCAATTGAGTCTTGGGGCACTGAAGGTTAATAAAGACCATGGTTAACAGTCATGATTTGTCCATTATGAGGAAATTTAAGAAATTTATAAATAAGTTAAACCATGAATTTTAGGGAGATAAGCCAAGGAAGACCAAGTTTGACTTGAAATTGATCATAATCTAGGATGACAATGAAGGTAACATATATAGTTTTACCACCAACTTTGATAGGAAATAAATTGAAACCATGAGAAGGATAAAGGAAATCATTGCAAGTTTGGATCATAAAATCAGATCTATCATATAAATCATGTTGAAATCATCTTTTATAAATATGTTCTTCAGTTATCACGTTCACCATGCAAGTAAGATCAATAAGGACACCACAGGAAAGAAGGCCAAAAAACATTGTGACAATGTATAGGGGACCAATAGGAGCTTTAATTCTCTTAGTAGGATCAAAGGTAATGCAAGGCTCAGATGGAGGTTTAGGTTTGACTTTCTCAACTTCTTTGAGAATATGATTAGATTCATTAATTTTTTCATCATAGTCAATAGATTTAGAAGAAGAAGAAAGTTGGGTAATGGTATTGGTTGAATGAGATGGAAAAGGATTGGTGTCGATTTGCAAATTTTGGTTGGGAGGTGCTACAGATTTTTTTTTGTGATCATTATCACCTTCAACGGATATAGCTTTAGAATCAATAAGATATTAGATAATATCTTGTAAATGATAGCATTTTTTAGTGTCATGACTAGGTTGATGATGGTATTAGCAGAAAGATTTGGTATCAAATGATTTGGGCAAAGGTTTGGATGTGTCAATTGGTTTGATAGGAGGAAGTTTTAACACATTAGCATTAATTAACTTCAACATCACATTATGAAAAGGTTCATAAAGCTTAGCGTAATTATGAGTAGGTTTAAAAATATATGACAAAGGAGCCACACATTTGGATGTTGTTGCCACTTGTTCATCAATAATGTTGGATGAGTTATTGATTTTGATTATTTTTTTGGTTTCTAAATTTAATTGCAATTTTTAGATGTGACATCACTCTTATCAATAGGAATAGGATCCATTGGAGTGCTTCTCTCAAATTGACTCATTTGAATTTGATAACGATGAAGCACTGCACACAATTGAGGAAAGTAGGTGAATTCAAAAAGATGTATCTTATTTCTAATGTATTGTTGTACATTAGCAATAAAAATGGGTTGCACATCAATACCAGGAACATGATAAGATATGTGAGCATGCAAATGCTTAAATATACCAATGAAATCACTAACTTTTTCTTTAGCACCTTGTTTACAATACAACAAATCAGTCAAATAAATTTGAGGACCAATGTTGTTTTAAAATTGTTGAATGAAAGCATTAGAAAGCTTTTGAAAGGAATCAATGGAATAAGGAGGAAAATAACAATACCATTGCAAGGCTTTATCTTGAAAGATTCTAGTAAAAAACTTTGTCGAGAACCTATGGTCATGAGACAAATCACTACACAAGGTTTGAAAAGTTTTCACATGAGTCAAAGGATCACCTTTACCAATATAACTCTCAAGGGGAGGAATTTCCAGACTTTGTGGGATAATAACACAGATAATATCCAAAGATAAAGGACTAGAAATGTCACAAGTAGGAATGTTGAACTTGGATTGAGTCATAGAGGAAATTTTTTGTTGTAGAGAAGACATAGTTTGAGCCAGGATATTAATGGTATAATTAGTAGAAAGAATGGTAGGAGGAGAAACATGAGAAATGTTAGGAGAATTATTGGAAATTGAAGGAATGGTTATGAAAAGGGGAAACTATGATAAGTAGGCATGGATGAAGGAAATGAAACACATGGAAAACTTGAAGGAATATAAGGAAGAATAGGATTAGGAAGAATCACATGTGTAGGATTGGAATTTTGAATTAAAGTTATTCTGATAGGTTGAGAATAAGTGGATACACTAGGAATAGAAGTAGGAATAGGCAATGGGGTCTCAACATTTATAGTAGGTGGAATGAAGCCTAATTCTTGAGCACACTACTTAATAGGCTTGATGTTGGTATCAATGAGATGTGAAATTATACAAAAGAGGTTAATACCATGTTCATCATTATGAATAAGTTTCCTTAAGCCTTATACAATGGAAAGAGCCTCAAGATTATAATTTTCTTGACCTAACCATTCTTCAAACTTTTCAAAGTCGTGGGAAAGTTTTTGGACTTCGAAAGGAGGAAATATGAAGACTTATTTTTTATCATGAGAAGATTGAGAATATTTAATCTCCATGATAGGATTTTTATCTTTAAGATGCATGTTGGTCTCATCAAGATTCCAAAGAAATAAGGTCTCAGGATCAAAGCAACCCATAAGTCTATGACTTCTTCTAACCAAAATGTTATAGGTTGGAATCAAAGTGATAACACTCATGCAAAAGGGAATGAAAGGAAAGAGGAATACAAAAAAATTATGAGATGTGAAGTAAATATGCAATCAAATTCAAACATGTAATGTATAGCATTCACAAGGAGATTTTATTATGAAAATGAAAAATATGCAATGAAGATCTAGATACAAAGATATGAACCTATACATACCATAGAAAGGATATCATGTAAAGACTACCTAAATATCCAAATGCATATATTATAAAAATATAGATCTAGATATAGAAAGAGAATCTAACACCAAGATCAAAAGAGGAAACGCCATACATCGGGTTCACCAAAATGTACAATAGAAAATGGGGAGCAATGCTAGGAATTTAGATCACTCACCATATCAGTGTGAAATAAGGAAATTAATTTCCCTAATGGCTCACCCTCAAAAAAATTAGATTAGAACAACCCAAAATGGATGAAGGGATGCTAATACAAGATCTAAGTGAGAGTGGGGAATTGAGGTTTCTTTCCTTTAATGAATAAAGATGATGTGACATGATATGTAAAATTGACAAGATTGATAAAAGAAGTGATAAATGGCTAGCATATGATATCATATCTAATGTTTAAAAGTAAGTGCAAGTGAAGAAATAGTAAGAATGGACTCACCTTGAAGAAAGAAGAGGCAAATAGACCTTCAAATATGATTTTGATTGTCGTAGAGGTGTAAGAATCAAGTAAAACTCCAGATCTAGGATTTTGATGCATGTAACTTCTTTCTGTGAAAATCTTAGTCCTAGAGGATGAGGTTGAATTTGACAACCTAGTCCCAGACGATGTTCTAGAATTTTGAGCTTGTCCATGTAGCTCCAAATCTAATGAAATTTTTAGGGTACTTGTGACTGTGACTAATATTCCCAAATATGGATCTACAATTTTTGTACATGTTCCTGCACATAGAGAAAATTGGGAAAAGGTTGTGGAAAGGGGTTTGCCTTGGTCAAACCCCTGTATAGGAATCAATATTGAAATGGAATAGAGATTTCATAAAGGAAAATAAATGTAAAGAATATACATGTAAGTATTCACCTTGTATGTAAAATATGTTAGGAATAACAGTCCACCATCACAATTGAGAGGGGGGGTGAATCACTTGTGAGAAAAATTATTAAACATTAAACATTATAAACCAAAACTATAATCCAATTGATAACACAATCAATGAAACACCATAACACAATCTGTCATTGTCAAGGAAACCCTGTTAAATGTAAAACCCCAGTGGGAATTACCACCCACAAATAATTTACTAAGAGTATAGTATCCTTGCTAAAATATTTAGCTCTGTTAGGAGCTTATTAATGAATTATAGTACATAGTCCCTGGTAAAGGAAAAACCTTGTTAGGAGTCAAGAGTAACAGTAGGCTCACTGCCCATGCACACTATCTAAAGAAGGTTATATCCACCCTCTGGACTCTCTATCTGAAATACGTGTATAAGAAATATACAATCCAATGAGTTGTCTGATAGAAAATGTCTTTTCTTGATTAGTTCCAATAAAGTCTCTTAATCACATCCTCTGGTCTACATCCAACATACTTTGCAAAAAAAATCTCACAGCTACCACACTACGTTGTTGCCACACTTTAATAAAGAAAATAACTTTCATTTATACAATTTTACAATAAGAAAATAGGATGGCCAATTACGACTTCCCCAATGCACAAATAATTACTTAACCCCTTGCTAAGATGTACACGATTCCTATAACAAGTAAATATCAATTATAATTCATCAAATATAATCCAAGATCCGTAATCCATGCTCGCACTCTATAATACACTCTCCATCTTTGAAGTTGGCCCCAAATAAGTCTCCTCCAGAATACACGCCACAGATAACCTCACCAAGACTCTTGCGACCCAAGAATAATAAAAATCATTCCTCAACATGTATTTTTCCATTCCCCAAGCTTGCATATCATGAACCCATATCACATGCAATTTATCCTCAAAACACAGAGACTAACTTTGTCAATCATCATTGCCACAGTCTAGTATCTAGTCTTCACTAAAACATATGTAAATCACTCAATATGAAATATTAATCCATGAAAACTTATCCATAAGATCACAACACATCCATGTACACATCGCCATATTCACTCATTCTGAATCAACCGTATAGTAATAACCAGTCTGTTCTGCCTCCATAGAAACACATGCTGACATCAGTGATAAAACATGAATGCCAACAACAACATCAGAGATCAATTCCAACAATCTCCCCCTTTGGCATTGATGGAAACATATTGGAAAATTCATCAACCCAAAAGTACTCTCTCAATACAATCTTCTCAATATCCTCAACATAGCTCTCCCTAAAGTAGTAAGGATTTTCACATAGAATCTCTCACCCTTTGACAACAATGGCAAAGGGTGTCATAACTCTTCTTCTAACCATATTCCTCTACAAGGGGTATCTTTTTCAAATCTTCATGCCTCCAACAACCAGTTTCAAAATCACCCAAATGTGTTCTATAATGTTCCTATGATCACTCCCCCTGAGGAGTAGATCCATACATCAAGTCCAAAAAATTATATAGATCTAAAAGCCACTAGACTGATGCATTCCTACATCAATTTAGTTCTTACTAGGAGGGGCTATCACCCCAAGCGTACCTCTGAGATACTCAAAGGAATCCTTTGGCAAAGGTTTTGTATATATATCTTCTATCTATTCCTTTGTATTGATATACTCTGATCTAATCTCCTTCTCTGCAACCTTGTTTCTCAAGAAATGATACTTAATGGAAATATGTTTAGCCTTCAAACACATAACTGGATTATTTGATATATTCTTTGTGCTAGTGTTATCACAATAGATAACCATTGGCTCATTAGAATTTATCCCAATGTCCTTCAACATTTGCTTCATCCAAACAATCTGTGTGCAATTTATAGAAGCACTAACATACTCTAATTCAGTAGTAGAATAATCTATACAGTCGTGCTTTTTACTTAACCAAGAAACCAATCTTTTCCCAAGAAAGAATGCACCACCACTTGTACTCTTTTTGTCATCAACATTTTTTGCCCAATCAACATTAGCATAAGCATGCAAGACAAAATCATCAAATTTTTTTATACCATAAGCCATAATCTAGTGTTCCTTTCAAATATCTAAATATCCTTTTTACAATAATAAGGTGTGTCTCTTTAGGATCTACTTGATATCTTTCCACAATTCCAACTGCACTAGCTATATCTGGTCTAGTGTGAGTTAGATATTGTAAGCCTCTAATCATAGATCTATACTTTGTCTGAAAAAACTCTAAGATTCATCAGTAGTAGTAAGGTTATGACTAGTAACCATAGGTGTTTTAAAAATTTTACAATCTTCCATTCCAAACTTTTTAAACATTTCTTTAAGATATTTTATCTGAGAATTAAAATTACCATTCTTGTTCTGATTAATTTGCAGTCCAAGGAAAAATTCCATCTCACCAATCAATGACATCTCAAATTCATTTTCCATTTCCTTAGAGAACTTTTTACTCATTACATCATTTCCTCCAAAAATGATATCATCAATAAAAACTTCAACTATAAGAATTCCATCTTCAGTAGTTCTTAAGTACAAATTCTTGTTTGCATTACCTTTTTTGAAACCAAGACAAAGTAGATACTCGTCCAATATTGCATACCATGATCTAGGTGCTTATTTCAGTCCATACAAAGCCTTCTTGAACTTGCAAACCATATCCTCATCTTTTGTCACAGGAAATCCATCAAGTTGTTCAATATATACTAATTCCTCTTCTAGATCTCCATTTAGAAATGTAGATTTCACATCCATCTGATATACTTTGAAGTCTTTGTGTACAACATAAGCAAGAAATAATCTTACAACCTCAAGCCTAGCAATAGGAGAAAAATTTTCTTCAAAATATATACATTCTTTTTGCGAGTAGCCTTTACAAACAAGTATTTCCTTATTTATTAAAACCATTCCTTCTTCATTCGTCTTGTTTCTGAAAAATCCAATTCGTTCCTATAACATTCTTATCTTTAGGTCTAGGAACCAGTTCCCAAGTGTTATTTTTCTTTATCTAATCCAATTCTTCATACATAGCCTTAGTCCAAGATTCATCTCTACATGCCTCATCAGTAGTTTTTGGTTCAAATTGAGAAATCAAACAAATTTCATCTCTTAATCTCGATATTGTCATCATGCATTTATTTGCATTGCCAATAATTTGATCTTCATGATGGTTTTTCTTAACATATCTCAGAGTCTTAGGAATTTTAGTAGGATCATTCAAGTCATCTTGACATACCTCAATCTCATGGTCAATCTCAAAAGGTTCTTCTTGATCTGTAGTATCCTCCTTAATCTCTATAGTCTGGTTACAATCATATATTATTTCATGTATTTGGAACTTTTCATCAATCCTCACATTAGCACTTTCAATCATCTTCCTCAATCTCAGATTGAAACATTTATACGCTTTTCTCTTAGTGGCTTAACCAAGGAAGATTCCTTCATAAATTCTAGCATCAAACTTTCTTATCTCATCATCTCTTTTGATTTAGCATTTACTACTAAATATTCTAAAATATTTAACAGTGCGAGTATGATTAAACCATAATTCATAAGGATTCTTACTTGCTTCTCTGATCTAAATTTTGTTCAAAGTATAAATAGCATTACCAACAGCATCTCTCCAATGAACATGTGATACATTTCCTTCCAGCAACATGGTTCTTGCAGCATCTAATATTATTCTATTTCTTTGCTATGCTATCACATTCTATTTTGGTGTCCTAGGAGCAGTTGTCTGTATATATATTTCATGTTCTTCACAGTAGGTATTGAACAAGTCTGAAGTAAACTCTCCACCTCTATTTGATCTCAAACATTTTATCTTTAAACCTGATTCATTCTCAAATTTTGCTTTGAATGTCTTGAATTTTTCAAAAGCCTCAGATTTCTCTCTCAGATATGTAACCCACATCTTTCTAGAAAATTCATCAACAAAAATTATAAAATACCTTTCACCATAGTAAGATCCACACAGATCTGTATGTCCTAGATCCAACTTCCCTTTTGCTGAGTAAGATTTGCTTTTAAAACTACTTCTAGTTTTTTTCCCCATTACAGATTCTCTACACATGGTGTTAGATGGTTTCACAATCTTTGGTAGGTCTCTAACAACATTAGTCATACTTGCCTTCACAATACTATCAAAATTTACATGACAAAATATTCAATGCCATAACCAATTGTCATCAACCTTCATAAAAAAACAAGAAGCCTTAGATGTATTCAATTCAAATACATTGCCTCTTGACTTAGAACCAGATGTGATCAATTCTCCTGACTTACTTCTGATAGAGAATTTCTCATCAATGAATTTTAATTGATATCCTTTGTCAACTAGTTATCCAACACTCAAAAAATTATGCTTAAGTCCATCAACAAGTAGCACATCGTCAGTATTAGTCTTTCCATACAGAGAAATAGATCCAACTCCAATGATAAGCTTAGGAGTGTTGTCACCAAATCTCACAACACCACCATCATACTTGGTTAGATTAACAAAATTTTTTCTATCTCCAGGCATATGGTGTGAACAACCATTTTCTATGACTCATTCAGATTTTTTTTCAAGATGTGACACTAGCTCTCTCTCTTCATGAATAGGTTCATCATCCTTGATAGCAATAAATTCAATCTCATCATAATCAATATCATCATCATCAAAAACACCTTCGCTAGCATAGTACCATTCCTTATCCTTGGAATACTTAGGTTTATAAAACTTAGATTTATGCTTAGGAACCATTGTAGGACATCTAGATGCAAATTTACCTATCTTATTGCATGAAAAAAAATTCAAAGGTAACTTTCCTTCAAACTTACCCTTACCTCTCTTTTCTCTTCTAGCGATCAAGGCCACAATTTCATCTAACTTTCTTTCTTCTTCCTGTATATGTTCCCATTCATCAACATATTCACTAAGATCTTCTCTCAAGTCACTTATGCTAGTGCTCGTAGTCTCTAATAAAGTATTTTTATTTTTATGCATAGTCGCCTTAAATTTTTCCTCAACTTTAGGTAATGAATCTCCCATCTCTGCGGCCTCAAAGGTAGTAAATTTTTCAATCAACATCTCTTTGTTGAAGTTCATCATCAAAGGTATGATCTCCTCTATAGCTTGCACTTTATTTTTGTAGACATGTGTCAAAGATCTAAGAATCTTTGCAATCACTTCATCTTTATTGTATGTGCCTCCAAAATTTCTAATCCCAATAAAAACCTCTATAACTCTCTGTACATATGCTCTAATGTTCTCATCATCTTTCATTTTTAAATTTTCCATCATTTTTATTCCAGTTTTACAACTTCACCTACTTAGTAAACTTAGCTCCTTCATATAGTGCTTCCAATCTTGACCAAATTTTATGTGCACAGTCCAAGTCTTTAACCTCTATGAATTTACCTTCAAAGAGTGCACTAATCAGTGCTTCTCTTCCAACTATGTTATAAGAAAATGACTTCTTTTCATCATCAGTATCTTTATCCAGTTCATCTTCAATATTGACTAGCTCATCCTTCTTTATAATCATCCAATAATCAATTTCCAAACACAGTAAATGAGTTCTCATTTTGTTCTTCCAACTGTCAAAGTTTTCAGAATCAAACTTTGAACTATCCTTCTTGTAATATGTCATTTTTTAGGATCACCTCAAGTTGTTAAGGTTTCTCTCTAAGGACCCGAATCTCTGATACCAATTGTTAGGAATAATAGTCCACCAACACAACTGAGAGGGGGGGTGAATCAATTGTAAGACATATTATTAAACATTAAACATTATAAACCAAAACTTTAATCCAAATGATAACACAGTAAATGCAACACCATAACACAATCCTTTGTTTTCAAGGAAACCCTATCAAAGGTAAAACCCTGATGGGAATTAGCACCCACAAATAATGTATTGAGAGTATAGTATCCCTACTAAAATATTTATCCCTATTAGGAGCTTATTAATACATTATAGTAAATATTCCCTATTAAAGGATAGACCCTATTAGGATTCAAGAGTAACAACAGGCTCACTACCCAGGCACACTACCTAAAGAAGGTTATATCCACTCTCAGGACTTACTTTCTGAAATACAAGTGTATAAGAAATATACAATCCAATGAACTGTCTGATAGAAACTATCTTTGCATGGTCAATTCCAATGAAGTCTCTTAATAAAATTCTCTCCTCTACATCTAGCAGAATTTAGACAAACAAGCTCGCAGTGACCACACTACGATGTTTCCACACTTTCATAAAAGAAAACAACTTTCTTTTATATAGTTTTACAATAAGCAAATAGGTCGGCCAATTAAGACTTCCCCAATGCACAAATAATTACTTAACCCCTTGCTAAGATACACATAGTACCTATAACAATTAAACGTCAATTACAATTCATCAAATATAATCCAAGATCTATAATCCATGCTTGCACTCCATAATACACGCTCCATCTCTGAAGTCGGCCCTAAATAGGTCTCCTCTAGAACACACACCACAACTGATGTCACCAAGAGTCTTTCCACCCAAGAATAATAAAAAATATTCATCAACATGTCTTTTTCCACTCTCCAAGATCGCATATCATTAATCTATATCACACACAAGTTATCCTCAAAACACAAAGACTAACTCTGTCAAAGATCACTATCACAGCCCAGTACCCAGTCTTCACTAAAACATCTGTAACTCACTCAATCTAAAATATTAAGCCATGTGACCTTAGCCATAAGATTAAAACACATTCCTATACACATCACCATCTTCGCTCATTCTGAATCAATTATACAGTAATAACTAGTCTATTCTGCCTCCATAGAAACATATGTTGACATCAGTGACAAAACATGAATTCCAACAACAACATCAGAGATCAATTCCAAAAAAAACCTCATAGATGGTTATTGAGATCCATCAAACCCATGAAGATACATGAATATGTATTCTTGAGATGTAGAAGCAAGGATGCCTTCACAAATGCATGGATACTTGCCAATCCTAGATCTTGAATGAATGTATGCTTGATAACCTCAATGGAGAAGGAGAGAGAATAAGAATAGATGTATGGATCATCTTATTTCTTTCTTGTGAATTCCTCTACTTGGCCATCATGGGAGAGAAGATTATTTTTTTCTTGAATGGATCTTGAATAAATAGAGACTTGGAGATCTTGAATGGAATGCTTGTCTTCAAATCTTGAATCCAAATCCCCGATAAGATTGATTTTACTTGCTTTTGAAATCACCAATAGCTTTCATGTAATATTTTATTCTTGATTGTGGATTGTGTTTCTTTCAAAATGAGAGGCTTTGATGTCCTTTTATAGTCATTCCAAGATTCAATATTGTGTGGGCTGACCACAATTAAATCTCTAGAAGGAAAGCCCTTGCATCAGGCCTAGAGAAAAATTAAGCACAATGCTCTAGGACAAGAATGACCTAGATGACCTTGTACAAACAAGGCCAACCTGGTCGACCTTGTCCAGGCATTTCTTTTCTTGAATCTTTCTCGGGTCTAGGGGAGTGATAAATTGCGAAGGAATAAAATGACTGATGTAGGAATCAAGCATAAAAGACATCTAGACCTTGAAATCACCAAAATCAGGTCTAATAGGTCCTAATGACATCCAATTATGGGTGCTAACATTTTAGGATGGTGTTAATCTATTACAATAATGTTGTAGTTAGTTGGAAAAAGACATAAAACATTAACCTTCTTTAGGTTCACTTTAGATTCATATATAGTCCTCAATTTAATATCTTGACCTCTAACTACATATCACTCCTTCCCCATATCTAGGAAGAGATTTATAACTAATAAAGGAAAGAATTAACATTATAGAGTCTTAAAAGGACTTAACAACTTAACCATACCAAAACATAAATATTCCATATGTAATATTATAATAGAATGAATATATGGTATGTTGTTGGTGGTAAGCCTACCATTGAAGAAGTCTTCAATTAACTCAAGTCCTTCAATTGTGAAAAATAACCAAACTTCCATTTTGACTCATTCTAGGTAAGATATACTCGTGGATGCAAGAACCCACACAAACTTGATTGAAGGAACTAGTTTAGTTGACCTGGTTGAAATTTTCCAAGAAATATTAATATACCAAACATTGCATACAACACTAACCATTCAAAATCATCACATTATACATATAATTTCAAGCACATATGTGTGTGTGTGTAAAACACACACATATCCATACACACACACATACACACATACATACATACATACATGTGTGCGTGCGTGTGTGTGTGTGTGTGTGTGTGTGTGTGTGTGTGTGTGTGTGTGTGTGTGTGTGTGTGTGTGTGTGTGTGTGTGTGTGTGTGTGTGTGTGTGTGTGTGTGTGTGTGTGTGTGTGTGTGTGTGTGTGTCACGATCAAGTTTTCATCATAATAAACATAAAGAACTTAAATAAAGTATGCTAAAAGATAGATAAAAATATAATATTTTGGTTCATCATCCCTCAAATTAGTTTCCTACTTGTTCTCAAGAAGTCCAAATTAATTGATTTACCATTAATGTTCTCTATTTGAATTTAGTCTAAACTAACATGCCCAGATATAATTTCAATAGGCTCAAATAAAATTATTTTTTCTTGCCAATCCTTCTCTACATGAGATCTTCTAGCTCAATATTGTATTATTTTTCTCCCCTCCAATTGGGTACATTCCACAAGAGTATTGGAGGTTGGAAAGTAAGGGGGAACAAAGTGAGTTCCTGAATTTTGGCTAGTTATATGTATGTTATAATTATCTGTATAGCTGCATGATAATTGTACAAAGGGTGGGGTTTCTTTTTCTTCATGTTGTCTAAGAGATCTTTCCATATTTATGCAAGTAACCCCAATAGATCCATGCCCATAGTATGTTCCATCCTTCCAAATATGTCATAACTATATTTCCTAGCCTCAAGAACTTATTGTTGGACAATAATAATAGTCAAGGATAGCATCGAAATCTCATGAATAAGATCTGAGACCTAGAAAAACATAAATTTTCATCTCCTTATACCTTACCGTTTGGATACCCCTATTTCTTCATTCTTTATGTAAGATAAAATACCCTCTTGCAAATCTCTAACATAAAAAAATTGTTCCAATCAACATTATATGAAAAAACAAGATTGCATTAGTAAAACTCACATAATGAGTTATGCACTTCAGTAATAAAGGATATTAAAATATAAAAATAATTCTTGGGGGTAAAACAAGGCAAAAGGGCAGGTCATAAATAAAATGGGTATACACCCTTTCTAGTGGCCTACTATTTATGATTTGGGGGACTTCAAGTGTCATGTTCTCTAGTTCTCTTGTTCCCTTTTTCAAATCTTTACTATAGTCATGCATTTTCCTCAAGAAATGTTGTTTCTTGCAGTTTTAGCTGCTTAAGCTTTTCCATAACTTGAGTGTGACAACATTGGAGAGACTTGGGAAATGGAATTCTAGTAGTGGGTATAACTTGTAGCCCCAATGTGTAGGTCCCACCCTTGAACCCATATAGGTACACCCATAGGTGCATATTTGTATATTAGGAGGAGCCTTCCTTGGCATCCATTTCTACCATCTAGTCCAAGTTGGTATCCTCTTCTCCTATTACTCCTTGAATTTCAACTTCCTCATTTTTCACTTCTTGTTTTACATCAAAAGTTCCACTATTTCAACTGAGGCCTCTACATTATCTTGAAGCCAATTTGGTTCTGGCTGATCAAAAGATTCAAGATTAGTACTAGAATAATCCTCTTGTCCTCCCATATCAAATGTTCTATCTATGAACATGTCTTCCCTTTCACTTCTCATTTCAAAGGTAATATACACCATTGACTCAATTTGACTCTGCTACTTTTTACTTCCCATCTTATACTTCAATTGGTGATATTTCCTTAGAATTTTAATAGTGGATTTTTTATGTTTCACTTTTTTTCAATCTCATTAGCATTAAGGATTTCCTATCCAATGAACAATCATGGACCAAATGACATAAGGTGAGGATTTTTTAGTTTAAGGTTCATGGTAGTGTAACATTGTAAATTGTATCTCATACAATTTCATGTCTCATGGTGCCTTTGCTTTATCTTAATTAATCTCCACCTAAGCCTGCACTTAGCCTACTTTTACAACCACCTCCATTGGTTCAAATATTTGGCTATGTGGAATGTTTTTATTTAGGTTGCATGCATGTCATAGAGACATCTACATGACACACACTCGTCTCATGAATCTATAGATTGGAGGTGGCCATTAGGGTGTTACACATGTTTTCCCTAGCAGTGTAACACCGCCTTTGGCAAGCCACTAACATCAATAATCCTCCAAGTTGGTTTAGACCCCCTTTTGCCTCCATTTTGAGTTTTCTTGGTCATTCAAATTATCTCTTGGCCACTCACACAATCTTCTAGATTGTTTACATAACTTCTTGGTCACTTCCACTATGCTATGTTGCTTCTTATTCACTCTATCCTTCCAACGAGCTCCGATTTATTGGATTTGAAGGGAACTCATCATCCCATCTCACACATTCTTACTTTCATATATTTTGAATAACCATATGAATATTATCTCTATCATTATTGATGGTTTTTGTTGTGCCAAAAGACCTTGCTAATGCCTGATATTACTACTAGAATTAAAGAACATGGGAGGCAGTTAATCCATGTCGCAAACCCAAGCACTGTGTTTCATAGAATAAGGATACCAAGGATTCACACCTTGTAATGATCCTCCCAACACAAGTGTAGTTTTTTAACCCATGACCTAGGATCTGATACCAATTGTTGGTTCTCATTGCACCAAAAGATCGACGTGTTAATGCTCTATACAACCACTATAGAAAATGAGAGATGATTAATCCATGTCGCAAACCCAAGCGCCATACTACACAACACAAGTAGACCAAGGGCACACACATTGAAACAATTATCTTGTATCCATTATCATGGTTGTCATTTTATCAATTATCATATCCATCTTGGCTATCACTGGAGGTTGAAACACCAAAACAAGGATCTAACTTTGGTAGGCCTCTAAAATAATAGCCCCAACATTTTCTTTTCATCATGTGTGTAGGCTCCAAGAGGGGAATGGAGTATCATGTCAGGAATCTTCATTGTTGGAGGGTTGTAAGATCTTATCATCTTTTCTTTGTATTTAAAGCATATATTTCTTATCATTTAATATTTCTCGTTATTGCTCTTAGCTTAGTTTACATTCTATTTAGTTGATTACGTTTCCTTGTAGCTTTGTGGTATGCCTCATGTACTATACCCATATAGGATGCACGCACGCCACACTAGCATCCTGAATCTTTGTTTTAGTTCTTGACTTGTATAGGAATCTTGGACAAAGAGCTCATAGAGCTCAGCAGTTGGTCTCGGTTACCTACTCTTTTTGTTTTGGTAATCTACTATTTTTATCATTTTTCATCATTAAGTTATCCCAATATTTATTTCTCTTCATCTAGTTAGTTTTTTGGCCACCACATGCATGATGAACACTCTAAACTTCAAATTTTATTAATAATAAATCTAGTAATTTAGTTAATCTTACATTTTAAAATAAAATATAATAAATTGAACTTGACCTTGCTCAATTTTTAACCTATATATCAATGCCAAATGTTTGATTCAGCAATTTATTTTTCAAGACAATTTTATTCAACAAAGACAAGTCATTTTTTTGGGTATGTACATTTCAGTCATCCCTCATTTATTATTACAAAATGTTATAAATTTTTAATATAAGTGAGGTGGATTTTGAGGTATAAAAGATTCAATCATCTCACCCTATGCTAGATTCCTAATGTGTTATAAAAGGGTTTGAGTGAGAAAGTTGATGTACTAAACAACCTTTCCCTAAGAAATTGAAGTTTGGCATGCACCACCTGCCAATTCCAATGCCAATCCATTATCAAAATGCAATGCCCTTGCACAAACAAGTCACCCATTAGCTTTAGAACTATGTGTTCATGCTCATCTACATCTTAAAAAAGAAACCAAGTATATCGGCCAGCCAATATGTATAATTATAGTAGATGTATCAGCCAAGAACATATGCACAATCCTAAAAACAATAAACTATAGATCTAAATATTGTTGTCGATGTTGACCACTAAAATATTAAACTAATCACCAAAAAACATTGTGATCCTCTCATTGACAACTATCATTGAAACAATCCTCTAGTTACATACATAAAAAGGAAGCAAGCATATTATATTAAAGAGATTAATTTAACTGGGTACATGGGGAAAATTTTATTTAGGGGTCTTTTTATAAAATGGAAAGTAAGTTTTTTAGTTGTACAATTGACGATGGGATCACACCGTCTTGAATGTGAGACAAGTAGGTAGAAGAGGCCCAAACAAGTTTGGGAAGAGAGAATTTTCTGTCTTTGATGTCTCTGTCTTTTGTTTGAAACTTTGATACAAATTCTCTCCCTATGGATATGATCTCTCCCTATTTGGAGTAATCTGATAATGAATAGTTTCTGGTGATAATATGGATACATTCTCTCCCTTCGACATTAATGCCAAACAAATATTTTCATAAATATCTGACATTCTGTCAAAAAAATTATTCTATCCATAATATATTCCTTGAATTTCCCTTATCCATCATCAATATAACAGTTTTCTCTGGTGCTTGGTTATGATATATACCTTTCTGTATATAGATGTAGCTTTGAAGTTCAGCTTCTGCTTGCATCAATCATGAATGATATTATGATAATATATGGCTAATGTAGCTTTCAGTCCTTTTACTAACTGTTAGACATGGGTTTGACCCCTAGTCTTTTTCTCAAGTACTCAAATGTATCCTTGGGCAGTGGCTTGGTGAAGATATCAGCCAATTGTTCTTTTGATTGCACATATTCAAGTATCACCTCTTTTTCTTGAACTTGTTCTCTTAAATAATGATACTTGATGGCAATATGTTTTAGTCTTTTCATGCATGACTGGATTCTTGGAAATATTTATTGCACTGGTGTTATCACAATAGATAACTACTGGTTCTATGATCTGCATATGCATACCTTCCAGCAACTATTTGATCCATGCAATGTTTGAGTAGTTTGCAGCAGCAACAACATATTCTGCTTCTGCAGTAGACTAAGAGATGCATCCTTGCTTCTTGCTAATCCATGTGACAAGTTTGTCACCCATAAAGAATGCTCCTCCAGTTGTTCTCTTCCGGTCATCAAGATTTCCAGCCCAATCAGTGTTGGTAAACACTTTCAGTTCAAATTTTCCTTCTCTTCTATACCATAAGCCAAATTCCTCTATATTCTTTAGATATCTTAAAATTCTTTTCACAGCAGTTATATGTGATTCCTTGGGGTTAGCAAAAAATCTAGCAACAATTCCCATGTGCAATATCTAGTCTAGTGTATACAACATACATGAGTTTCCCTATCATTGATCTATATAGAGTCTGATTTACCTTTGTTGTCTTGTCTTCCTTTATTAATTTGCATCTAGTAGCCATCGGTGTTCTAACAGGTTTGGAATCTTCCATCTTGAATATTTTCAGGACTTCTTTGATGTATTTGGATTATGTAATGAAAATACCTTCACTTTGTTGAATGATCTATAGACCAAGAAAGAACTTGATATCTCCAAACATAGACATCTCAAATTCTTTTCTCATCTCATCAGCAAATGATTTGCATAGCATATCATTCCCTCCAAATATGATGTCATCAACAAATATTTCAGCAATCAAAGTGTTAGCATTAGTATCTTC
>MU218640.1:396840-407107 GCA_018584345.1 Thuja plicata | reverse complement strand
TTTCCATGAAGCAAAGTTGTCCTTGTTCAACTTGGGCACATCTCATATGTTCATCTTGTGATCTTTACTTAGGTCTTGAAACCTTCCTTCTAAGCACACAAGCTCTGATACCAATTGTTAGTAATAAATGAGAGGGGGGGTGAATCAATGGCCTCAAAAATTTATCCTTTTAAACCTTAATCCACCAATTAATACACCTCAGATTATTAAGTCCCTACAAAATGTATGCCTTTGAAATACTTGAAACAAATGACTGGCTGTCGGTTTACCTTGTCTGTCCTTATTCTCCTTGATTACCGATAAGCAATAAAACTTATTTACCAATGCTCAGTAAATATGCAAAGTATACCAATCAATCCATAAATGCATATGTGAAATGTAAAATAATAAAGTAATAAACCATACACACATAACACAAGGATTTTAACGTGGAAACCTTGTTAAGGGAAAAACCACTGGGACCGGTACCCCAAATTTTCACTCTTTTGAAGTGAGCCATGTTAGGATCCAACCATGTTAAAGGTTACAAACACACTATTAAGTGTGACCTTGTTAGAGGATTTTTTTACATAGATTGTCACTAAGTATCTAGCATCTACGCTACCATCCTTGAATCAGCCTTTAGACTGTCAATAGGCTTTATGCTAATCTTACTACCATCCTTGAATCATCCTCCTTAGACTGTCAATAGGCTTTAGGTGAGACCGATGCTACTATCATGAGTCAACCTTTTTGGTAATCTGTTAGGATATACCTTAATTATAGAAGACGGTTAAGTCCTGCTCTATTAAGAGACTTAATGCTTCAATGGTTAAACTGAAACACAATGACCTATTTCTAATGCAACTTTAAATTGTAGATATTCAAATCTATTTATGTACAATACCTCTCTAATCAATGTATCAATTTAGCTCCTTTGTACTTCACACTTTCTACTCTGTGATGTTGTGCTTCACTGTGTGTCGGTGTCTGCAGAATTCTTTAGCTCTTCCTTAGCTTGATTGATCAAGATTGCATGAAGTTTATCCTTCATCAGTTTCTCTTCAGCATCTTCTCTCAATTCACTCCCATGTGTATCTGAGTGCTTATGGAAATGAATTATGCTTGTCTCTTATACAGACATGATATTCCTTAATTCTTGGTTCTTGATTCTTGGCGTGAAAAACAATCCAGCCAAATTGATTTATGGCTTTAACTCCTGATTTATCTCATAGTTATCTTCTTTCCAGGTATATAAATCATCTTTAAATCACTTACTTAACTATGGTCAAATAAAAAAACCAATTAAGTCTATCCTTAAGCTCTGCCAGCTAGATATTTTGTCATTTTATGATCTCTCTGTTCTTTCGGTCAATTCTGTAGTTCATCGCCGGTGACAACTGCCAGTTCGATCAGTGCAACTTCAGTTAGCTTCGCGACCTCTGTCCGTCAGGAATCATTGGATCTTGCTCATCAGGCAACACTATTTTTATCTTTTCGGGCATCCTGTGATTCTGCTTTGTCGGGCAACACTGTCTTCTGCTCGTCGGGTATCACTGTGACTTTATCTCTATCTTTACCGATGGTGTGCACTCAGCCGGTGTAGTCTGTCACTTAGTGAATACTTGAATTTTATGCATTGCTGAAAGCATAACCTCTGTTCCATTGATTCTCTAAAGTCTTTGGCATTATTTATATGACCATACAGATGATATCAAGTTGACATCAATGACAATACAAACCATTAACTGATTTAATGTCTTGCATCATCTTCAACTTAACATTATCAAACATTCAATCAGTTACATGTCATCAGATCTAGATTAATAGGAAATGATATTGAAATCGAGATGGAAACCAATGTACAAGAGCCTTACTTATAAATGAAAGGAAAGAGATACAAGAACTAATGATGTGCAAGGGTAGGTACAACCACCCAACAACTATTAACTAAAAAGTAAGTAATAAAAAAATAATAATAAACTATACCTACTCACCTAGAAATGCATATGCACCTAAGTAGGACTTAAGCATTGTAAATAAGTGAAAACATATTTACTTTCACCTCAAGAGAAAAGTATCCTTTTGACTTCCCCTTGTGATCTCATTATAAGTCAAGATAAAAATATCCATTTGTCCCCAAGGTGTGATCTTATGTCTCAACAAGATCCCACCATCCCTATCCAAATAATGCATATCAAGGCACAAACTAAATTTGCATTCAAACTCACTCATCCAAAAGCTACATTTATTCCTCTCTAAATAAATATCCCCCTCCTTTCTTTGATCTTGGTAATCTTATTAGTACCCTACATCACATTTCCTATATGCTATCCAATCTTTTCTTTAATCTTGATTATTCTCTCCATATCTTTAGTCATATATCCCTTATCATGTATTTTTTTTCTCTCTACCATTGATCTAAATTAAAAATAGAGGAAAAATATCCTTTCATGCTTTGGAAAATGCATAAGTTACTTTCTCTATCATCCCTATACTTTATGTACTATCCTTCAATCTAAGGCTTCCTCATCATTCTTCCATCCATAATTGCACTACCTCTATTGTGGGTCATCTTTTCCCTTTGCAATAGTCCTTGAATTCCCTCCTAACCATACCACATTCCACCTATCCACTTATCACAATAAAATTTACTACACCCTTCCATCTCATAATTGTATAGTAGGAAATGATGATCAATGTTAAGAGTATAAATCACTCACCAAGATCCTATGATATACATTAGGAATATGAATCCAACCCTTAAGTTTAAGTTTTATTAGCAAAACCAAATGGATGAAGGGTGCTAATGCATAGCTCAAAAAAAGGGGAATTTGGTATTCCTTTTGAAGGATATTGATTAGGGGATTGACAATGAATCTGGAAAACGACTGAAAATGACTGATGTAATGATAGATCTAAAAGTAAGTTCAATATTGGAGAAGGATTTGTGCACCTTGAAAGGAATTAGGAAGTTATATGTCTTAAAACTATAGTTTCTAGTTACAGAGATGTCACAGACTAAAACCATTCTGGATCGGGGACCTTGGAACTTGTAACTTCTGACCATGAAAATATGAGACCTTCGGGAACAAGTTGAATTTTCAAGCACAAGTTAAGATTTGAATACACCCCTTTGTTTTTTATTAAGTACTTTCCAGTTGTGATCTCTCAGATAACCCCAAAAATGCCCAAATCCAGTTTCGTAGATCTTGAAACCTGTTCAAGCATACATAAAAGAGGGAAATTGTTTGTGGAAGGGGGGCCTGCCTTGGTCAAGCCCCAGTTTAGAAATTAACCTTGAATTGAAATGAAGTAAGGAATGCTAACATGTAACAAATATTATATTCAAAATTAAGTGTATCATGAAATGTAGATTCTCTTACCTCTTTGAATGTGATCAAGAATGTTGATGCAATAAATTTGACTCCACACAAAAACCAAAAGGAAATCATGTAAGACAAAACCTTATGAAGATGTTTTGAAAATTGGAAATGAATGATTGAGGAATGAAGAAATGATTTCAATTTCCTTCCAAGAATCTCCTTTGCTTGGCCTCAATGGGGCAAGAAGCTTGATCTATGGAAAACACCTTGAATACTTGAAGACTCGAATGCTAGAATGCCACTTGAAATTACACTTGGATGCTCAATACTTTTCTTGATTGCTTGATCAATGGTTTCTTGACAATAATAGTTGCATCATCATAATGATGATCTTGTCTCTATTCCATAATGAAGGAAGAGGGAGATCCTTTTATAGTGCATCTAGAAACATAATTACATAGGCCGACTATGAATCTGGAGCCCCAATGAATGTGCCAGATAGGACCTAAGACCCAATCTTGGATCAAAAACCTAGGGTTAAAGTTGAAATTTGACTACACCCATGGGGGGTGCAGTCGAACTTCAACTGTACCCCTCAAGAAAATTGCTTGCTTGTGATTGGAGGGCATGGCCTATAATGTTTGCGGGATCCGAAAGGTCAGTTGATTCCGATATTGGGAGCAAATTCCAAGATCATAAAAGGAAGCGGGAATTTCACAATTGGAGTAAAATAGGGGATGATGATTAGAAATAATATCCTACCTTGATTTTGCACAAATTAGGGAGGATTAGAGAAGAAAAAAGGACCCATATGTTAATAAAGTGTATATTTAAGTGCAATATGAAGCCCGATCAAAGGAACCGCACTAAAGTGGACCCCAAATGATCCTAAATTGAGCATAAATCAAGTGCTTAATTTTTAGGATGATACACTTATCCCCCACTTTAGCGGGAGTATGAGGAAAGCTCATACTCGCAGTAAAGGAAGAGATGAAAGAGAGAAAGAGATGAGAGAGATGGTGATCATGGCGAATAAGAGAGATGAAACATCACTAAGCTTAAGAACCACAGGCCCCCAAACAAAGGATCTCAACTCAACATCTATGCATAAGGATACAAAACAAAACCAAGAGAAAAATAAAGAAAATAGATACACACAAGAAAGAAAAATAAGGTTAGCACTAAAAGACACCAAATCAAATAGTGAAGAGACCTCAATCAAACATATCCCATCAACTAATATCATATCTAGGAAGCTATTAAAAGAACATAAGCGATCACAAGGAAAAGGGAAAGAGTGACAACAAAGACGATGCCAACTCCGTGATCTAGCCTATTGGAAAAACCATGAGATAGAGAGAGAGAGGATAGCAGGCTAGCTATTTAGTGCTAGGTGATTCATGGAAAGAGAGAGAGGGAGAGAGAGAGAGAGAGAGAGAGAGAGAGAGAGAGAGAAGAATTGAAGGATATAAAATTGTGTTATGATAGTCAAATCTACCTCAAGAGATAGAGATGCCCACAAAGGTGGCTTGGAGAAATATTATGCTCGAGGGTGGCTTAGGAGATCAGACATGTGGAAAATTATTGTCTTCCACAAGGATCAAAAAGGAGACTAGGCATGTGGAAAAGTATTTTCTTCCACAAGGATCTATATGTGCTTGTGTGTGCGGTCAGTTTAGGGAACATGTGCTAATATAAAAAGAGGGACTCACATATGCCCCCCTCCATATGGTGACAACATAGATATCATCATAAGGAAAGAGAAAAAAGAATACCTACTTCTATCAACAAGGAGATATCCTTAGACAACAATGTATGCAATAAACTTAGCCAAGAGTGATGACTCTCATGAGCTAAGTAAAATAGATAATTATGAAAGGATATGTCTCTTGTGGGGAGAGACCATTGAAAGGAAGAGATCTTGCTAGCAGGACATCTACCCTCAAGAGGTATTCTTGAAAAAAAATATCTTCAGAATAAGAGGAGCAGGAGAATGCTCCCATTTAGCCCCCTATCGCTAGGTGAAATAGGGATTCTTGATGAAGGATAGAAAAATTAGAATCGTAGAGTAAGAAAATATGTTTATAAAGAACATGGTTTTTCAAATAAAGAAGAGGTAGTGATCAAGGATGTACACCTCTTGTATAAGAGAGAATCCCAAATCAAAACAATTAATTCTTCATAAAAAAATAATGTCACATGATAAACAAATGTCATTGTACTAAGGAAAGTATATAATTAGGAAAGTAGATAATAATGTACAAATAATCTTAACCCTCAAGTATGAAGGAAAGATAGAATATAATACACCCTTAATGATAGCCTCAAGATATGTAATTCCAAGTAAAATAAGTTGCACATGTCATGTAAATCAAGCATATTTAAGCTAGAAAAGATATGCAAAGGAAGTAAATCATCAAGGAAGGAAAATAAGATGATCATTAAATAATAGACATGCCCTTTTTAAGACATGCAATAGGTTGTTAAGAAAATATGTTAGTATCTTGCGTGAAACAAAGAGCTCATGCCAAAAGAATGAATTATCATAGAATGATAACAACTCCAAGAAAGAAAATGAGAGAAGGAATAATGTCACCTTATGCCTACTTATTGATCAACCCAATCATACAAGATATACACTTCCAAGTAAGGAAGATATTGTAGGAGGATACTAATCTCATGAAGGAGAAAGATCCATGAAAAGATAAGTCCATACATGGGAGGACATCGTAGCATAAAAGTGAGGAGAAAAAAATGATATAAAGGATCCTTCAAAAGAGAGAAAGGAAAGAAATCCAATATGTGTCCTAAGTGATAGATCCTTTAATAATTTGGACCTTCAAGCAAACATAAGATTGCAAATTGGGATGAAAATCTTGTGTAAAACAATAAATCCTTGTAAGAAGGTATATCATACTATAAAAGATTACAGATCACATTGGATATTGGATGCATGAAAGAGAAAGGGAGAAGGAGAAGTGAAGACACATTAAGCTCCCTAAATGGTTTATTATGTATACAAGATATACACTTGTGAAAAATCATAAGGTTGCAACTCAGGATGTCAATATCCTTTGTAAAACAACAAATTCACATTGAAAAGGATGTCAAGGAAACATGCTAACAAAGGGAGAAAATAGATCCAAAAAAGAAGAAAGAAACAATGATCCCTTGCCCCCCAGTTTATAGAGAAAGAGAGAGAATCCTATTATGATGAACTTAGAAATCATTATGTAAATAACATGACATAATGGAAAGAAACATAATAGGAAATGAATAGCTAAGGGGTATGCAGAAAATGTATAATATCTAGTGTTAGAAGTAGGCATATGCTAATCAAGTCTTGAACAAATTGTCTAAACTCAACACAATCACAAAGAGAATTTGTATTAGAATAATGGAAGAAACATGAAAATTCACCATTTTAAGTATGTAGGTTGTAATGGATTTTATAAGGAAATCTTATCCTAGAATGATATTTGATATCTAGATAGATTATTCTAGCCAAAACTTCATGGTCACCATAAGGTGAAGGTTCATTAGATGGTGTGGGAAAAAAAACATTGAGAGGTGGTTTTGGTTGAGTGAAATTGTTAGCTTGAGGTATACAACATGATTGAGGAGGATTAAGAGGAGCTTTAGGGATATGGTCACTAATTCCTTGGTCATGTTGGTTAGATTGTGATGATCTATGAATAGGAGAAAGATAAGTAGAAACATCATCACCATTACTATCTTTATGTTGGGAAGAAGAAGGTGGATTATTTCTTATTTTTGGAGAGAGATCATCTAGGAAATGTCAAACATCCGCACAATAAACAATGTTTTGAATATTTTGATAATGATCGCAAACATTAGTTTCCCTAGGATGAGTTTGATTTTGAAGATTAGGGAGAGTAGCACTAGGTTTATTAACACATTGCATGCATTTAGTTAAAATGTGGATAAGAAATAATACATTAAGAATTGATAAAATTTGTGAAATGTGCCTTATAATGAAGAGATATGTGTGTTAACTGTGTTGATGTTTTGTAGCTTCTATCGTATAAATCCCATGAGAATATTGAAAAATATATATATTTGTTATTATGTGAGATATAAAATATATAGATATATATCTAAAACAGTATTAGGAGAAATTAATATAATAATGATTCAGAGATATTATATGTGTGTGTGTGTGTGTGTGTGTGTGTATATATGTACACATATGTATATATATATATATGTATATACATATGTATATATATATACATATGTATATACATATATATATACATATGTATATATATAGTTACATAATCAATTATCACTATATTAATCTCATAATAATGAATAGACATATGTGTGTGTGTGTGTGTGTGTGTGTGTGTGTGTGTGTGTGTGTGTGTGTGTGTATTTATGTAGTTGCATAATCAATTGTCCCTATATTAATCTCATAATAATTAATAGACAATATCCCATGAAGGGCATGGGATATATCTCTCCTAGCCTCATTCTCAATATAAATGAAAGAGAGATAGCTGCATTTGGAAAATACATACAACACAGGCAGTGCTATTACATTTTCAGCTATCCTAAAACTTAACATGGTATCAGAGTCAGGCTACAAATGTAAGAGAGTATTCTTTTATGGTGAATGTGTGACTGTATCAGAAAATAAAGTCTCCGTACAGGGACCATATCTTCCAAATACACCATTACTTTTTCTTCATTTTGGATATGTTGGTGATAAACAAATGTTGAATAATCTCACCGGAGCGATTGGAGAGAAAGTGTCAGATTCAAACGTTATGACCAACTGTGTACGGGTCTATGTGAAATTATTAAAAGTGACTTCCATTAAAGAGATACTAATTTTTTGAGCATGAGCTCACAACGCAGTGGTGGCTGCGAACCCTAGTAACTAGGAGGTTCAATGTTCAAACAACAGGAAGTGAAATCAAGCGAGACAGTCTATGCTGGGCACAGGAGTCGGAAGGAATTGTTGGTCAGCATAATTCATGGTTTGAATTTCATATGCAACACTCGGTGTATGCTCTGCATAGTAGTCACAGGAGTCGTCAAGGATCATTGATGAGGGAGTGCACTGTACTTGCGATGTAGGAGTTTGAAGATAGTGGTATTCATGATCCAGTTGTCAGACCTTCGTTGGTCGTGGTGTGCTTGCAGACCTAGGTGACCTAGGCCGGTGTCTCTGTTGGGCTTGCTGGATCACGGGTCCAATGTGATGGTTTCATGGGGATGAGGTCCCCCAGATTTGTGGCCTCACCGATTATCGCTCCAGTCAAAAGTGTATCACCGATAAAAAAAAGAGATACTAATTTTTTATGATCGTGGTCAAGCATTAACAAAAAAGAACATATTAAAGGAAGGGTGTCTCTTTATATAAAGAAATCATTAATTATAGAGTGTCACCTCTCTTGGAGAAATCAAATCATTTCACGAGAAGACATGAGAATTGTTCAACGATATAAGAGTGGGATTTGTACATTGTGGGGGGGAATAATAACCAATGTTACATTCCCATTTGAACCATCCTTAGTGGGGAGATGATTAAAAGGGGAGATGTCTCTCAAATAATCTAAGAAGGTATTTTTTGATTTATATGGACCTTCATTAAAGAAACTTGTGTCAAGGATGTTGATGTGCAGATAAGTATCTATTATCCTTGAATATTACATTTATCTACTCATTGTAGTCTCTCTGTCATCCGTAATTCTATACGTATTGTAAGAGATATTTGCCTTGACATTTTCTGGAGATGATCTTGCAGGAAAAAGAAGATTGATATCAGATTCAGAGGGATATCATGAGATGATATCTAATGGTGAATATCTTCTGATCAAATATATTCTTAAACATGTCATTCTTGATATTACGCTGAGGTAATATCATATATGTGTTTATCCTCCCTAGCTAAGAGGGAGTGTTGATGTTTTGTAGCTTCTGTCAGATAAATCCCATGAGACTATTGAAAATATATATATTTTTTATTATATGAGATATAGAATATATGAGATATAGAATATATGAGATATAGAATATATAGATATATATCTAAAATAATATTAAGAGAAATTAATATAATAATGATTCAGAGATATTGTGTGTGTGTGTGTGTGTGTATAATCAATTGTCATTATATTAATCTCATAATAATGAATAGAAATGTCCCATCCCATGAAGGGACATGTCTCTCCTAGCCTCATTCTCAATATAAATGAAAGAGAGATAGCTGCATTTGGAAAATACATATTGTAGACGTCCAAAATCGTCCTTATATTAATTTAATTAATAGTCCCATAACATTATAGTTAATTTTAATTAATTATATTTGTTATATTCTTCTATCTATTTAATTAAAAATGACTCATCTCCCTTAGTATTTAAATTTAATTTAAATATTATCCCTTTTAATGTATTAAATCTTATTTAATACATTATCTCTCATTAATCCCCTTTTAAATAAATTTTTAATTTACTTATTCCTTCACATGACTTAAATTCTACTAAACCATAATTAATCCAAATTAATTTGGATTAAGCTAATTTGAACCTGGATCCTACCCTATCTCACATCACTCTCACCAAATAAACCTATTTATTAATTAACTAAGGTTAATTAAGCTAATTTCTTGATTCCTACAATAATTAGTCCTAATTATTTGCTCACACATGTGTGAGCAAATTTCCAAAAATTAACTTTTTCAAAATAATCCTTATTTGGTGCCAACAAGGTTTGTTACACCTATGATGACACGTTCTTACACTTTTCAAAAATGTCTCATTGGCCCAAAACTCTTACACCCTCTTACACCTTCTTACAAGATCTTTCACATGTGTACATTAAGTACACTTTGACCCATCACATCCAAAGTTGCTCACACATGTGTGAGCAAAGTGGGCCTCTTGCATGGCTTATGTGTCCCTCATGTGGCACCTATGTGGATGCCACATGA
>MU218640.1:368869-385225 GCA_018584345.1 Thuja plicata | reverse complement strand
ATATGGTGCATAACTCCTCTTGCAATATCAAACTAGGGTGTGCTCTCCAACATTAACACGGTATTAATCCCACTATCATATAGTTAGTCTTTGCATAAGTAGTTAGGTCATATTGCATTATGGTTTTTCTCTTGGCAAAGATTTCTATTTATTTCCCTGTCCAGTCATCTAAGTGATTTTATCAGATTTACTGCGATACACACAAAAATAGTGTCCTCATTCGTCTTGCATCCATTGCATTCATTAGTCATTGAGTTATTATCTCTTGCATTGATTATTTCATTATTCATTATCCATTTATTTCATTAGTCATTGATCATCGCATGGGTAAATAGTCATTAATTATTTGCATTGTTATAACATTAGTCATTATTCGTTAGTTCCATTCGTCATTATTCATAACATATTTTATTAATCATTAGTCATTAATCATTAATCATTAATCATTAATCATTATACATTTGTCTCACATTTCATCCATTACATTCATTAATCATTAATCATTACAACATTGGATTATCATTCATTAACCATTATAGCTTACATTATTCATGTAGTATTTATTAAATCATTAAAAACCATTTGCATTTGCATTCCATTAGTTGCATCCATAACATTCATAACATTTTAGCATTCATCAAACATCATATAAAACACTTACAACATCATCCATAAATGTTAACATATAAGCATTAACATATCATAATAAATCTGCATCTCATCTCTGCATCACACATTTGTCAGTCTCATCATGCATACATATGTTCATCTCATCCTGCATGTCAGTCATAAACATCATATATGATAAAAGTAAACATCATAAGTACATCCATACATAAGCATGTAAAATCATTAAAGATGCATAAACATAAGAGTCCCATAGTCCAAAATAAAGTCCATGTATATATATATCAAAAATGTCATATCGTACATCATGTGTCGAAAATGTCAAAAATGTGTATCCAAAAATTTGAGCAGAATCATGGCGGTGGCTGTGATGGTCCTGCTCCACTGCTGGGACGTAGCAGTAACCCCACTAATCCCTGTGATACTCGCCCTGTACTGGCTGACTGTGACCTCTCAGAGTATACCGGCGCCCGGGCCCCCTCTGGCACCGCTCCATAATATAATCTCATGTAATATCCAGCCTCTCGGCCCCTGCGTCCTGCCTCTCTCTGAGCAGCCATAGCATCGGCCATCATCTGACCCACCCCTGCCGCCATTCCTCCAAGCTATGCTATATCGTGGTCTGCCTTGTAGTCCTCAGCACGTCTACGTGCTACATCTCGCTCTGCTATCAGAGTTGCTATCTGTGCTTCCATATCTGCCCGCTCCTCCTCCCAATCCCCGTGCTCTTCGAGGATGGAAAACTCTCCACTGTCCACCAGCGCCTGTAAAATGTCCAGTGCCCGCTGTGCACTGTCCCCTCGAGCTATCTCTGAGGCCAGCTCTCCTTGAATCTGGGTCACCTCTGCCTGCAGGCTGCTAGATTTCGTCTGTGCTATAGCCAACAACCCCTGAACTCTCCCCAGCTCTGTCTGCAGGCTATCTCGCTCTGCTACAACAGTATCATCTGTCTCCTAGGCCACAAAGCCCGCTGGTGGTCCCTGTCCTGGTGGCGGTCCGTGTGGTGGTGGACCCTGCGGTGGTGGTCCCTGTGGTGGTGGACCCTGCATTGGTGGACCCTGTGGTGGTCCCTGCGGTGGCCCCTGTGGTGGTGCTCCCTGTCCTGGGTCCTATCCCTGCACACCGGGTATGATAGGTGGTTGTCCACCTGCTGGTATCTTCACCTGTCCCCTCCGCCGTGGTGCTGCCACCCTGGGTCAGACTCTCCTCCTGGCCCCTCCATCTCCCCCGTCGTCATCACCTCCGTCATCCCCCTGTCCCTGTCCATCCCCTCCAGGCCCTGGCTGCTCATCTGGCTGCACGACCCCTGGCACTGTCAATCTGATCGACCTATGCACTACCCACCACTGTGAATATGCTGGCACTACCCCTGCATCCAGAAGATACTCCCGTGCCCTGATCCAGGGCACCTCAATCATGCCCATAAAAGATCCTCATGCTATCCGAGGATTTGCCCCCATCCCCCATACACTGCCCACCTCGCGGGTCACCAATGGATGTGGGAACCCATCCGGTACTGCCTCCTGCACCTGCCCCATCTGTCTCCGCACCCTGGATGGCATGTAGTGCGTAATCATATATGCTATCCTCCCGAACAGCCAGCAATCTATCTGTACAAACCTCATGTAATATGAGTCATAAAACCCATCCTCTACATATACCCCCTGCTGTAGGGCCTCATGGCCCCAGGTCTCACATTCTGCATACAGAGCCCATGTGATCGCTCCCATCTCATCCAATCGTCGCCTCCAATATCCTACTAAGTCTGTGGCCTCATAAATGATGGGTGGCCTGTACCGATAGAAAAAAGGCTCATAAGCCGCCCGGGTCTCCTGGTGTCTGATCGGTCATGTGACTGCTATATGCTCCCAGGCCCATACTAATAGTAGTGTACATCCAGGCCCTAGTGCTCTCCCTCTGCGGTAAGCACACATATGTAAATCATAGTACAACTATCCGCGGATGACATATCCCTAGTAGTACTGGTCACCGTCCTCGACTATGCTACTCAATACTCGTGCCTAGCCAATCGGGAATCCCTTGCCTACATGATCAGGCATGAGACGTCCCCCTATCAACCCTGCCAGGTAAAGCGCTAGTCGCCGTGGCTGTGGCTCCATATCCATCGCCTCCGCCCAGGACATCCACTGTCGTGTAATTGGAAGATCAGCATACCTTCGCCTCATAGCCATCTCCATGTATGGTTGTGATCCCTCCACGCAATACTCGGGTATGACCCCCCGAATGGGCACTCTATAGATCCTCCATACATCATGGAGGGTGATCGTTGCTTCCCCTGTCGGAAAGTGAAAGCTGGAGGTGGTACTGTGCCACCTCTCTATCAATGCAGACATGAGCGCATTATGTGCTCGAAGATGTGGCCAATGCCGCACGTGCTCCAGACCACACAATGTAACCACTCTCCACTCCGCCGCCGTCAGATGCTATTCCAGCTCCATCGTCATCGGATAACATTCCCTCGCTCAGAATGTGATCGTCTCCTCCTGCAGTCAGCAAACCCATGTCAGCAATCAGATAGCATGCTGGGGCATTGAAACATGTCCCAGGCCTGTCCGGGGCACCAAAAAATATTCTCGGACCCTTGTCTTTCCTCTTCCCCTCTCTTTTCTTCTGTTTTTGGGTTAATCCGCGCAGCCGACAGTTGACCCTCACAGATGGTGAACTTTCGCAGTCGCTAGTCTGCGGAGACGGCGGATCTTCACAGACGCCGGTTTGCGGAGACGGCGGTTTAAGCCGTCGCCTTTCTTGCCGCGCAGACGGCAGTGTTGAAAATCGTCGTCTCCGCTGCACATTTTCTATCATCACACCTTCGCAGACGGAGATCAGGTAAAACTTCATCTGCATAGACGACCATCGTCTGTCAGTCATCTGCGCAGACGACAGTTTGTCAAACACCGTCTGCACAGACGGCAGACGGGCGATCGTCGTCTACGATGCGCGCCCTTTTAAGAGCATTTATTGCGCCTAAAAACTTTTGAAAAATATTAAAAACCTTAAAGACAAGGAAGGTGCTCGACTACTCATCGGTGGTCCTGCGTCTGCAGGCCGCTGGTACACCTGGATGCGCTCTCCAAGTTGTGCTCGCTCTCGCTGTGCTACCATGGCTCTCTTCTTCTTCTCTCTTTTGCTCTTTGTGGGTGAAATTGACTTGTCCATGGGCCCTAGTGGACTATTTATAGCCCTTTGGGACCCATTTCTTCCGTCGGTCTCCTCTTTTTCTATTCTGGTCCCCATTTCCCCTCCATTTTTCCTGGACACGTCATGTAATTGGCCTACTTTCCCCTTTTTCTTACCTTTTCGAGAAAATTTTATTAAAAAATTATATTTTTTCCTATTATTTTCTCGAGGGGGCACACTCCTCCGCTCTCGCTGCCGTAGGTTTTCTGAATCCTCTGGGGCATCTTATTTTCTTTTCTTTGACGCAATGTCACTTTCGACAATGCATCAAAGAGGGGCAAAATGTAGACGTCCAAAATCGTCCTTATATTAATTTAATTAATATTCTCATAACATTATAGTTAATTTTAATTAATTATATTTGTTATATTCTTCTATCTATTTAATTAAATATGATTATCTCCCTTAGTATTTAAATTTAATTTAAATATTATCCCTTTTAATGTATTAAATCTTATTTAATACATTATCTCTCATTAATCCCCTTTTAAATAAATTTTTAATTTATTTATTCCTTCACATGACTTAAATTCTACTAAACCACAATTAATCTAAATTAATTTAGATTAAGCTAATTTGAACCTAGATCCTACCCTATCTCACATCACTCTCATCAAATAACTTATTTATTAATTAACTAAGGTTAATTAAGCTAATTTCTTGATTCCTACAACAATTAGTCCTAATTATTTGCTCACACATGTGTGAGGCAATTTCCAAAAATTGACTTTTTCAAAATAATCCTTATTTGGTGCCAACAAAGTTTCTTACACCTATGATGACACCTTCTTACACTTTCTAAAAGTGTCTCATTGGCCCAAAACTCTTACACCCTCTTACACCTTCTTACAAGATCCTTCACATGTGTACTTTAAGTACACTTTGACCCATTACATCCAAAGTTGCTCACACATGTGTGAGCAAAGTGGGCCTCTTGCATGGTTTATGTGTCCCTCATGAGGCACCTATGTGGATGCCACATGAGCTCCACCTCATCCAAGCCCTCTCTCTCCTCCAAAAACTCTATAAATACAGGCCTTTCTCAAGAGCAAAGCATCTCTCATTTATGCATTGTTATCATGCTAGTATAGCTCTAGAAATTCTTAGTGCATTTTACGTTCATGCTCATTAGTTTATAATTGAATTTAGAAATTACATGTTAGGATAATGGCAAATGAACTTATTTTTATTGTCTTATGCATATCATCTTAGCTTAGTCTTTGAATCTTCATCATAGTATAGCTTTTGCATTCATCAAATCATTGTGATGGCTTTGAGACAAGTTCCTCATACTTGTTCTTAAGCTCTTCACTCTCTTAGCTTGCATTGTTATCAATAGTGGGATTTAATATATTGTGTTGGGAGAGCATACCCACAAACCTCTCTAAGAGCAAATCAACAAGGCTTGGGTGCACTTGTTTGGCTCATCAGAGGTTGTGATGAATCTCTACTTGTTATTTAATAGTATGCTTTAGATATGTATGATGTTGTTATTTAATGTTTATTCTAACGTTTGCATGTCTGAGCATGCTCCCAACAGGTTAGGTTTCATTGCATACACATACAACACAGGCAGTGCTATTACATTTTCAGCAATCCTGAAAACTTAACAAACCGCATTATGCCATACGCAAGAATAACATGAAGGAATGCAAATGTAACAAAATACAACATGTTTTGATTCACTTAATTTGTTTGATAAAGAGAGGCAAGAAGGAAGGTAATGACATAAGTAATTTCACTCCAATACAATTTAGATAATTCCATGTTAACCAAAATTAGTTCTCAAAATAGGAAAGTATCAAAGATAAGATCACCAAAATGTATAATAGGTGAACACAAAAAGATATACAAAGAAGATATAGCCACAAAATCAAAAGAAGGTATCATGCGTCGGGTTCACCAAAATGTATAGTAGGAAATGGTGAGCAATTCTAAGAGTATAGATCACTCACCAAGATCCTATGGTATACATTAGGAATACGAATCCAACCCTTAAGTTCAAATTTGATTAGCACAACCAAATGGATGAAGGGTGATAATGCATAGCTCAAACAAAAGGGGAATTTGGTATTCCTTTTGAAGGATATTAATTAGGGGATTTATTATGAATCTGGAAAATGACTGAAAATGACTGATGCAATGATAGTTATGAAAGTAAGTGCAAGATTGGAGAATGATTTGTACACCTTGAAATGAATTAGGAAGTTACATGCCTTGAAACTACAATTTACAATCACAAATATGACGTAGACTAAAACCGTTATGGATCTGGGAACCTGGCACCTATAACTTCTGACCGTAAAAATATAAGACCTCCAAGAACAAGTCAACTTTTCAGGTACAAGTTGACATTCGACTACACCCCTTGTTTGCGATTGTGTACATTCTAGTTCCAATCTCTGAGATACCCCAAAAATGTCTGAATCCAGTTCTGTAGATCCCAAAACATGTTCCTACACATAGAAAAGAGGGAAATTATTTGTGGAAGGGGGGATTTCCTTGGTCAATACCCACTTTAAGAATTAACCTTGAATTGAAATGAATGAATGTTGACATGTAACAGAGATTAGATATGAAATGAAGTCTATCATTCAATGTAGATACTCTTACCTCTTTGAATATGATCAAGAATGTTGATGCAATAGCTTTGACTCCACACAAAAACCAAAAGGAAATCATGCAAGAAAAAACCTTATGAAGATGTTTTGTAAATCACCAATGAATGATTGAGGAATGAAGAAATGATGTCAATGTCCTTCCAAGAAACTCATTTTCTTGGCCTCAATGGGGAAAGAAGCTTGATCTATGGAAGACATCTTGAATACTTGAAGACTTGAATGCTAGAATGCCACTTGAAACTACACTTGGATGCTCATTAATTTTCTTGATTGCTTGCTCAATGGTTTCTTGACAATAATATTTGCATCCTCATAATGATGATCTTGTATCTCTTCCATAATGAAGGAAGAGGGAGATCCTTTTATAGTGCATCTAGAAACAGAATTACACAAGTGAACCATGGATCTGAACCCTGATGAATGTGTCGGATAGGACCCAAGGCCCAATCTTGGATCAAAAACTCAAGGGTAAAGTTGAACTTTGACTAAACCCCTGGGGGTGTAGTCAAACTTCAACTTCAACCCTCCAGAAAGTTTCTTTATTGTTATTGGAGGGCATGGCCTATAATGTTTGATGGATCTGGACAGTTAGTTGATTTCAATAGCGGGAACGAAATCCAAGATCATAAAAGAAAAGGGGAATTTTGCAATTGGATGAAAATAGGGGAGGATACTTAGAAATAAGATCCTACCTTGATTTTGCACAAATGATGGAGGATTAGAGAAGAAACAAGGACCAATATGTTAATAAAGTGTACATTTAAGTTCAATATGAAGCCCAATAAAAGGAACCACACTAAAGAGAGCTCAAAATGATCCTAAATTGAGCACAAATCAAGTGCTTACTTTTTAGGACAATAAAATTAATAAATGATCCTAGGGGCATTTCCTTGACCTATCTAGGGGCATTTTCGTGGCCTAGTATTTGGATTGAATCCTTGTTTTCATATTGAGAAGAAACTTTAGACACATGTATTATCCCACATATGCATGCCTAATCTTGACACTCAAATAATAAAAAGTGCACTACACATCATGCAAAATATTGATCTTTTATAAACAAAAATTATGAGCAAGATATTGTTACTAAACTACGTCTATTATAGACAACTTAAATTGCCCCTACCTAGACACACTCAATTTTAGCTTATCATAAGCCACTAATTAGATAAATATTTATTATTTAGTTAATTTATTCCACCATTTATCCTATAACTATCATAATCTTGATTAAAATTATTTAATTTATTTAATTATTTCACCTTATCCTATCTCATTAATTAATTAAATATTTATTAGTCATTTAATTAATTTTATAATTCAACTTTATCCCTATGTCCTTTCTCACACAATCCTAGCCTCTAAACTTGTTCAGATGGATCATAACATAAAATTATCATCAGGTGACAAGTGTTTGCTTCATGTCAAACTAACCTCGTCGTCACTCATTGAACCTAGACACCTTTTTAAAACTCAATCTAACTTCATATCATATTCATTCATCTCAAACTAAACACATTAATCCAAGTCATTCCTATAAGGATGTTTCCCTAGATTATTCTTTAATCCTATATCCTATCTATCATGTGACACTTGTCAAATGACAAAATCTTTAGGAAAACCCTTGATTTCATGTTCTTCTAGCACTCAATGCATCCCCAATCTTTCCTAATCTTCCCTAATCCTCCCTGATTTGTGCAAAATCAAGGTAGGACCTTATTTATAAGTGTCCTCCCATATTTTCATCCAATCACAAAATTCCTCCTCTCTTTTATAGTCTCAAAATTTTCTCATGATATCGAAATCAACCAACCCTCTGATTCCCGCATTCATTGCAGGTCATGCCCTCCATTCAGAAAATTGCACTTTTCAAGAGGGGTGTAGTCAAAGTTTGACTACACCCTCTAAGGGTGTAGTCAAAGTTTGACTTTTACCTTAGGATTTTGATCCAAAATTGGGGCCTAGGCCCTATCTTGCACATTCATTGGGGTTTCAGATCCATGGTCGGCTTTCTTAATTCTGCTTCCGATTTCACTATAAAAGGGGTTCCCTCTTCCTCTCAATTTCAATAAGGATATTATCATGCTATTATATCTCATATCTTGGAAATTATTGTGCAATAAAGGCATTCAAGTGCAAGCAAGGATCCATTTAATGCATCCATGATCAATCATTTCAAGCATTCTTCTCATTATGGAAAACTACAACATTCATCATTTCAAAGTCTTGGATTCATGATTTCCTACAAGGTTTCCATGGAGTTCAAACTATTGCATCAATACTTGTGATCATCTCCAAAGAGGCATTTCATCATCAAATCATGAGGTAGCTATATCTCAAATCTAATTTCCATTCATCTCTCATTATGCTATTTCAATCAAGGTTAATTCATAAACCGAGGCTTGACCAAGGCAATCTATTTTCCACAAAAAAAAAATCCTTTTTTCTGTGTGCAGGAGCTGGATTTGGAAGCAATAGGAGTTATCCCATAAAACCCAGAAAGTAGTACACGGTCGCAAAACATAGGTACGTAGTCAAACTTTAACCTGTACCTAAAAAACTGACTTGTACCCTTAAATTTGACTTGTACTTGTACTTTTTAGCTCAAATTTTCAGGATAGAAATATTCAAGTCTATGCTTTCCAGATCCTAAGTTATATCAGTCTGTGACATTTCTGCAACAATCAAATTTGAATTCAAAGTGCACATCCTCCTAATTCATTTCAAGGTACACAAATTCTCCCAAAATCTTGCAATTACTTTCTTAAATCAATCTTGTCAGTCATTTTTAGTCATTTTCCAGATCTATAGTCAATTAATCAATATCCTAATCAATATCTTTCAAATGAATATCAAATTCCCCTTTTGTTTGAGCTATGCATTAGTACCCTTCATCCATTTCATTGTGCTAATCAAACCTGAACTTAAGGGTTGGATTTTTATTCCTAATGTATACCATAGGATCTTGGTGAGTGATCTCCATCTTAGCATCTTCACCATTTTCTATTATACATTTTGGTGAACCCAACTCTTCTTACATTCATTTGATTTGGTGTCTAGATCTCCTTGTATGCATTATATCATTACATTGTATGCATCTGGATAGGTATCTTGCAAATCTTTTGTGTTGCTTAAATCTTGTATACATTTCAATATTTCAAAAGGAACAAACATATTTGTCATGTAGTGATTAGATTTACTTTTTATTGCAATAGTTTTTTATTAAGTAAAATAGGTTTTAAAGGGTGCCTGAAACCCGATACAAAGCTTAAGATATTGCAATAGTTGATCTTTTCCTTAGTTTACATTTCATTTGAAAAGCAAACAAAAATATTGTATTTTTCTCTGCATTATCTTTCTTGCATTTTCATGGATATGTTTTCCTCATTTACTAGTTCAATTTCAAGTTTCGTTCAATGGAAAGATGTTTCCTTTCATGCATATGATGATAGTTTAGTCCTTAATTTCATTCATAGTCCCACTATTGTCTCTCCCAAAACTAATCCTACCCATGAGAACATTTTAGCACAAGAGGAGTCTATTAGCATTTCTTCAAAGAATCTCCCTCCAAAGGGTGAGATCTTGAAAGATGATTTTGATCCTTCTATAAAATGTATATCACTCATGTAGACATTTTGGTGCAAGAGAAGGATACTTTACCCTACTTTTCTCTCCTTAAATTTCGTTCTAGAAATCAAGCTTTAGTGAGTCATGATTATCCCTCTCCTCAAATGTGTTTTATTTCAGATGAACCCTTGGATAAATACATTGATTACTCTCTCCCTCATGGGAATCTTTTAGAAGATGGTAGGTATGACAAAATTACATGTGATGTTGATCCTTTTCCTAAGATGAATCCCCTTTATGCGGATATTCTTGCCCAAGAAGAGGATATTAGAAACACCTTTCTTGATGTCACCTTACCTTCATTAACTAACATTCTTCCTAAATATGAGGTTCCTAAATCATCTACCCATAATGATACCTTGGAATTTGAGATAGGATCATTCCTACTTTCCCTAATGCTCTCCTTTATCATAATGAAAACACAAACAATCAAGAGCTTGATCAAGTCAATGTTGTCAATATCTTAAATACCCAACAACCAAAGGTAGTTCTACAAGATCCTCAAACTTTCAAGGTCCTCAAACTTTCAACAAACATGTGATTACAGTTAAAGTATATAATCAATCAATTTCTTTTCAAACTCCAAATAAGCCGATCAAAACTGTCAAAGGAAAACCTAGAAGTCCTTTGGAGTTCTTTAATGAATATCATGCGGTAGCTCATACTTATCGTACAAGGAATAATCCTCAACCTAATCTAGTTATTCACATGTCTCTTCCACCTTTCCAACATCTTCTTCCTCTATTACCTCATTTATCCTCTAATCTTGGACATGATTATGATTTGGTAGCCCAATTACGCGCTACCCCTACCAAGATTTCCCTTTGGGAGCTCCTTCAAACTTCGCCTGCATATCATGAAGCATTGCAAAAATCCCTAGAAACTCTTCCTAATTCACCTCCTTAAATTGAAAATATCAATCCCTTCTTGGAATGTATGCCTACTCCTATTCTAGCTTAAATTATCTTTCCTCAAGAGGATTTTATATCTAAAGAAGTCCAAGACCAACATGATGCTCTTATGGTTGCAATTAAAATCAATGATATGATCATACAGAGAAAATTAATTGATAATGATTCTAGATTAAATGTTTGTAGTCTTGACATGTTATATAAAATCAATGCGGACACTTCTACCATCAAGCCTGATTCTATCCCTATCTGCGCTTTTGACAATGTTGCTAAGAAAACGCTTGGTATCATCACATTACCTATCACAGTAGGTCAAGTTACATTATCCACAACTATTCATGTCATGCCCAGACCTCCTAATTATAATCTTCTCTTGGGACGACCTTGTCTACATTCTATGCACACTGTCCCTTCTACTCTTCATCGCCAAGTCAAGTTTCTTTACAATAACTCAATGTATACTCTCATAGCAGATGATTGGCCTATTCCCACAAACTGAGCCTATTCCCCTGAACAAAAACAAACTTCTCAGCCTAAGGATGATCCTACTCCTGCTGTCATATTAGAATATTATTGGTGTTCCTTAGACTTTACACCAACCTTTATTGGGGAGTATAAAGTTGCCAATTGGCAATCTGGCCAATCAAAACCTAAAACATCACAAATTGAACAACAATATGTTAAACCCAATCCCCTCTCTGAGGAGTTAAGTAACAATTTTTTTGCTTCTTCTAACGAATCCTTAGAATATATTAAACCTGATTTTTATGACATTGTGACTCACAGCGTTCTATTAACTCCTTCTGATATGGATTCTCGTTATGGTTTGATTTATCATTTATTAGAAAAACAAGGATTCACTGGAGATGGATGTGGAAAACATGATCAAGGCATTTGCATGCCCTTAGATAATGAGGGTCGGGAACATTATTTTGGATTGGGATTTAACACTTATAAGCAGCCAAAAAAGGTTACTCTCGATGTTAACACTATCATAGATTATAATCCCCAACATGGTTCGTGAGGTGAGCAACAAAATTTTGAGTCTCCTTCTTTGGCCTCTCATTCATCACCTAACACTTCTCCCATACCTAACTTTAATCAAGAAGATCTTTTGCCTAACCTTCTTCGTGCTAAGGTGATTACTAGGCCCAAATGAAAAAAGAAGTGTAATCAACATCTTATGAATCTTCCTTTCTGCATGTATCACAACTATCATGATCACTCTATTAATAAATGTCAAGATTTACTTTAGAAAATTCAGCAACTTATTGATAACAATGTTATTCATGTTTCATATTACAACGAGTTCTCTTTCAATCCAGATTTCTTTAAATAACATTAAAGTCCCTATTATGTTGGTCCACACTATGTAACATTGTAAGCCTATTCCTTGGGGGCTCATTGTCAAACATGGTGTGACCATACTTTGCGAGTTGCATAATAGGCCCGCCTTATCCTTGTCTCTATACTTGGGGGGGAAGGGTATTCTATCAATCCCTCTCATCCTCTTCAAGGATCAATTGTTCTCATAGTTAAGTGATATATTCATATATCATGTGACATTTAATCTTACAAAGACATATTGGTTTGCATTATGGATATCCATCCTTGATCATAACCTTTATCATTGTTCGTTATTGGGTTTCCTTGATAGACAAATCCCTTATCTTGGAGACTAAACAGTGTGTCATCCTTCACAAGGATCCCTTTTACATTTCTTACATGGTATCTCTTGCATTCATCCCTTCCATGACCTCATAGGAGTTGTGAGATCTTTGGTTTGGATTGGGTGTTGCTTGTAGATACTATCTTGGTGTTAAAATTGCTTTATCCTTGTTCATCATTTCCTTAAGATGACAAAATAGTACTTATTTTTCCATCCTAAGGGGGGCATACATAGCCTCCTTATTGCATATATCTTGTTCATGATAATAGAGTACACTAGCATAACACAATTTGTCAGGGCCAGTTACTCTCCTTTTCAGATTCTTAGGATTGGTTGCCTAGCATAATACAATCTGCTAGACCATTTGACCTATCTTTTTTCATGGGTTGACTAGTGCAACACAATTCGCTAGATCATTCAACTCGTGGTCCTTTAACTGAACGCGCACATATAGATCCTTGTGGAAGACAAAGCTTTTCTACATGCCTGATCTGTCCCTTTTGATCATTGTGGAAGACAATGCTTTTCCACATGCCTGATCTAGTAATTTAGATCCTTGTGGAAGACAAATCTTTTTCACATGCCTGATCTCCTAAGTCGCCCCTGTGCACAAAAAAAAATCAAGTCGCCCCTGAGCGCAAAGCATCTCTAAGCCGCCTCTATGTGCATATCTCTTGAGGTAGAATTGACTAGCATAATACAATTTGCTAGACCTTCAATTCTCCCCCTCAGTTTCTCTCAATAAGTGGAACTAGCATAACACAACTTGCTAGTCTTTCCTTATCTCTCTCCTTCCCTTCATGATCTCATAGCTATGCTAGTATGTTAGATCATGGTTTCCTATCTTATCTTTGATGTGTTCTCTTGCTCTTTTCAAGTGACCACTTGTGCTCTCGCAATAGCTTTTTGAGTATGATACTAGCAGTTGAGATGTATTCCCCAATGAGGTCTCTTCAACTAGTTGACTTGGAATCTTAGTAAGCTCTAGGTGCCTATTGTTGTTTTATGTATCCTTACATATGGATGTACAAGTTAAGATCATTGGTTTGGGGGCTAGTGTCCTTAAACCTAGTGATGTCTTATCTCCTTGCAGTTTGCCCATGATCTTCATCTTTCTCTCTCTCGTTCTTCTACTTTACCGTGAACATGAAGTGGACTCTTATTCCCGCTAGACTGGGGGCTAAATGTATCATCCTAAAAAGAAAGCACCCTTATTAGGTGTTCATTTTTAGCCCCATTTTAGCATGTATAGGTTCCCACGTTGATTTCACGTTCTTCTAGCACTTAATGCATCCCTAATATTTCCTAAACTTCCCTAATCCTCCCTGATTTGTACAAAATCAAGGTTGGACCTTATTTATAAGTGTCCTCCCCTATTTTCATCCAATCACAAAATTATTTCTCTTTTATAGTCTCAAGATTCGCTCCTGATATCGGAATCAACCAACCCTTTGAATCTCGCATTAATTGTAGACCATGCCCTCCAATCATAAAATTGCACTTTTCAGGAGGGGTGTAGTCGAAGTTTGACTACACCCCTTAGGGGTGTAGTCGAAGTTCAAATTGTACCCTAGGATTTTGATCCAAAATTGGGGCTTGGTTCTTATTTGCAAATTCATCGGGGTTTTAGATCCATGGTCGACCTGCTTAATTGCGCTTTCGAGTTCACTATAAAAGGGTTCCCTCTTCCTCTCATTTTCAATAAGGACATTATCATGCTATTATATCTCATATCTTGGCAATTATTGTGCAATCAAGGCATTCAAGTGAAAGCAAGCATCCATTGAAGGCATCCATAATCAAGCATTTCAAGCATTCTTCTAATTATGGAAAACTACAACATTCATCATTTCTAGGTCTTGGATTCATGATTTCCTACTAGGTTTTTGTGGAGTTCAAGATATTGCATCAATACTTGTGATAATATCCAAAGAGGCATTGCATCATCAAAGCATGAGGTAACTATATCTCAGATCTGATTTCCATTTCATCTCTCTTTATGCGATTTCAATCAGGGTTAATTCCTAAACCGAGGCTTGACCAAGGCAAGCCCCTTTCCACAACAATTTCCTTTTTTTATGTGTGCAGGAGTTGGATTCAAACGCTATAGGAGCTATCACAGAAAACCCAGAAAGCAGTACACGATCGCAAAACATAGGTACATAGTCGAACTTCGACTTGTGCCTAAAAAATTAACTTGTACCCTCAAATTCGACTTATACCTATACTTTTTGGCTCAAATTTTCAGGATAGAAAGATTCAGGTCTCTGCTTTCCAAATCTGACGTTATATCAGTCTGCGACATTTCCACAATAGTTGAATTTGGCTTCAAAGTGCACATCCTCCTAATTTATTTCAAGGTACACAAATTCTCCCTAAATCTTGCAATTACTTTCTTAAATCAATCTTATCAGTCATTTCTAGTCATTTTCCAAACCTATAGTCAATTAGTCAATCTCATAATCAATATCCTTCAAAGGAATATCAAGTTCCCCTTTTGTTTGAGCTAAGCATTAGCACCCTTCATCCATTTGGTTGTGCTAATCAAACCTAAACTTAAGGGTTCAATTTGTATTCCTAATGTATACCATAGGATATTGGTGAGTGATCTCCATCTTAGCATTGCTTGCCATTTTCTATTATATAGTATGATTAGACCCTATCCTATTTTTGCATAATCTGATTTATAGGTTTCCAAAGTTCATCAGCACTTTCAAGTCTTAAAAAGTATCATTTTTGAGGTATAAGAATCATTTTTCTAGTTTTCTGCAAAGTGGCACCTACATTCTATGTTTTGGCACCTTTGTAGCATAGATAGGTGCATGTGTTTAGACTTTTAATGTATGTCTCTAGACTTATAATGCCTATGTTGGAGAAAGTGATACTTGTGTCCACTAGTAGGCTTTAGGAGCCTTGTTCTATGAAACCACAGCCATGTTTCACAAAGTGGTGCATGTGTCTACTAAAGTGGCTCGCTTACATAATAAAGTAGTGTTTGTGTCTCACAAAGTAGCACCTCTATCTTAAGTTGTAGTTTGATTAAATTTTGAATCTTTCTTGTCATGCTAACTTTTCTTCCTGGTTACTAATGAAGTGGTGCAATTGCATACACTTGTCAAAGATCAATTCCATTCAAATACTATTGGTTTGATATAGGTTTCATGAGTCCAAGGCTTGTCTTTCTTACTAATTGTTGTCCTCAATTTTGCATTCCCCAAAATTAGGGCAACCCTACGCAATTCTCAGTTGATTGCTAGGAGTTTTTCTTTAAGCGTGTCGATGTTACGGAAGGGATATTGTTCAATGGAATCAGTCATCCCTTGATTTTGATTGTTCTATTTCCTAACTAAACGTCAAGTCCTTTCTTGTTTTTCTCTTTTTCGTTTTGCGTCTTGTTTTCTGGTTTCCAGTTTTAAGTGGCGTCCTGGGTTTTTCAGTAGCGTTGTGAGCAGTCTTCCGTGTTCTTCCAATGTCAATATAAGAATGATCTTTTCTGGTCGATCACCTAAAGTATAAGCTTATTTTGTATAAGTAATAGATTTTAAATTCTATTTTAAAATTTTGCGCCACTCTGCGAAGTTTTGCTTAGGAATTTTAATGATAGCGCGATTCTGAATTGAATCCGCATATCAAATTGTTAAAATTCTAAGACGTATACAAACATTTTAAGTTCTTTAGCGTTTTAAATAAATTTCTAAAAAAA
>MU218640.1:346424-362673 GCA_018584345.1 Thuja plicata | reverse complement strand
CACCTGCGGTAAGAAGGGAGCCTCCCCTATTGCTGAGAGGAGAGAGAAATCTCACATACTGCTGCCTAAAATACACATTTTGCAAGTTGTAGTTTTAGTGACTTGCAAAATATTTAGCCAACACTAATTTAGGCATTTGGTTAATAAATCATGTTTTTCATGTTTGGAAGCTTGTGTAGATGTATGCACTCTCCTTGCGCCTAGTGTGATCTTGGATTACCAAAAAAATTGCATTCTTCATTTGTCTAGAGATATTTGTTTTATCCAAGGCTTGCTAGCTTGTGTATATGTTTTTTTCTTGCGCTTCATGTGATCTTGGGTGATTAGAAACACCAAGTATGGTCTTTCCTTATTATGAGGCCTCCTTGGAGATTTTATCACCTCAAGGTTAATCTCAACCACATTTTGTAGGTGTATACTTCAAAGTGTAGATAACATCATTGAAGCCAAGGAACAAGACCCTCAATCCATCGATACTTGTTTGATGAGGAGAAGAGGGGAGACCCCCTAATCTTGGCCACTATGAGATGAGCTTACTATTCACATATACTGCTAAGAACCTTGTGTGACCACCAATCATCATTCCAAGTGGTGCATCATTGCTTAGGAGGGAATGTTCTCACATTGTGTCAAATTGTGGTGTGAAAGAGTCTACTTTAAGCAAGCCTAGTCCGCAAAGATAGGTGATACATGACCTTGCATTCTCTAGTGAATGCCACCTTTTACTTAGAGAGGGGCTAGATGTCAACATTATGAGTCCACAAGGAATAACATACCTACCTAAAGAGTTTAGTATTGTGCTCATGTGTTTGGCATGTTTTCAGTTACAGGACTAGTAAAAGTCATTAAGCCTTATTACCTTGAAGTCAAGCTATCCATTGTGTATTCTTCCTTGCTTATCTCTAGCCAAAATCACTCAAAATCATTTCAAAACAAGTCATACAGTCTTTTGGCACTTCTACATCATCACAAGGCACCTCTACATCATTCTAGGGTGGTTGAGTATTAATCCCAGTTAAAGTGAGTATTATTCTACTTAAAGTGAGTTTTAGTGCTACTTAAAGTAGTGCCTCTATTTAGATTTTAAGCATCTCTACACAAAATGGCACCTCTGTCACAAACTAGGGTGCCTCTGCTTCATTGGTCGATGCTTGTAAAATATTGGCCTACTTTAACCACTTAGGATCCCTAATCTGTTACCTAGACCTTGTAGACCTTCCCTAACCTAGGAGACCCATCTTAGACCACCATTTCCCCCAAAATATCAATCTTCGTCATATTCAACCCTAAGCCCCCATCATCCTTTCACCTTGTCCTATCATCCATTTGGCTAAGCCAAACATCATCATTTCCATCCTTAGACCTTAGACCAAATAGCAAACACAGTTTTTCAACTCAATTGATCTCTTTCATCATCCAATAAAAATCCACATTCATATTCATAGCAAAATTAATATTGTCAAAAGTCAAATCTAGATCCTAGCCCTTTCGTTTATTCCATTAGCTTGTATGTTGCTTAAGAACTTGCCTAACTTGAGTAGTGTATTGAGCTTACCATGTCATTTGGTTTGCCCTAGCTTAGGACCTTGGCTACCCAAGTTATCCTCCAAAATAATGCCCCATCCAACCTTGCTTAGGTATGGTCTATCCTAAGTAAGCAAATCATTGCCATCACTTGTCAAGAACCTAGGTTTACTTAAAACAACATTGGTCTTGTCTTCATTTTGCACATCTTGGTTATACATAGCCTTTCCAAGTTGCATCCATTATCTTCCTCTTGGTTATCCATAGCATGGCCAAGTGGTATCCATAATCATCTCAACATCTTTTCAATTTACCCATCATTGCCTATTTAAGGTCTACTCTCATCTCACTATCCTATCATCAATAATCACCTTTATCCAAACTCAATATCCCTAGGTCTATGTTTGTCACAAGATCCCAAACCAGAAAACAACTCATAGCTTCTCAAGGCTTCCTTACCTCATCGTCCAATGATATATTTGAAGAGATCGTTTGTCATGTGTAGCTAGACAACAAATTTCCATTTTTATCTCAAAGTTATAATATTTTGATTCCAAAGACTTCAATTCACTTACCTTAAAGGATTTTTCACAATACACCCAACCCATGGACTTAATGCATTGATATATTCTAAATAATCTCAACCAAATCATCCAAATGGTAGCTAAAGGCTTCAAACTTCCCCATGATTTTGATGTCTCTTAGGCTTTAGCTTATCCAACGACGTCCTTCCACACCTCATACTAACTTCATGGATCATGGAAAACTCATGCCTTCAATTATATCGCTATACGAAAAAAGAAAACAAATCTCATTATATTATGCCCTATTAATGAGTATGATACTAAAATAACCGTAACAGTGTTTTTCTTGACAAGTGTTTGTCTTATTACCCAAAACCAGCAATTTTGAAATAAATAGGCTACGAGTGAATATCAAGCACACTCAAATAAAGGCTTCAAACATCATAAGTGTTTCTCAAGGCATTGCTTTCAAATTTTATTTCATTACATAAAGCAACGCATATATAAACAATTCAAAAAAATTAACTTACCAGCAATAAGTTGTTCTTCGATGGACACATCACAGGCCAAAAACCTAACAATCAAACTCTGATACTTATCAATTGCAAGTACCAACCTTGAATGTGATTTTGATATGTTACAGAAGAACCTTGAAGGTTCAAGAAATTTAATTGCTTAATCAACAGCATAAATTGCACTGATTAAGTACGAACAATAACTGGCTGCAGCACTTAAAACAGTTCTGTATTACAGCCCAAGAGAGCTTGATAGTGATGCCATATTCAGAACACCTGTTTTTTTCCTTGGTTTCGAGATATTATCTGGGATTGCCTTCTTAAAAAGATCAATAAGAAATCCGTTGGTTGAAGTTGATCCTTGCTTATTTGTACAAAGATTGGAGGAAGTTTTTGGATTGCTGATTAAATCACTTTGAAGTGAAGATTCGACATCTAGCTCTTCACATAAAGGAGACTTTCCATTTGTATTATTGGCATCGTTCATAAGAGTGCATAGACAACCATTGAACTTTCTAAAGCATGACTCGTGGAATACCAGACCACAGGACTTGCATCTCTTTATTTCACCTTCCTGATTACATCACCAAACATCATCAGTTCATCTTCATACAAAGCCAAGACAGAAGCTCCAGAGACAAACTGATCCAACACCCTAAGATTAATCCAAAAACAGTTGAAAAGACATCAATCCAAGTAATGTAAGTTAGATTTTTCATACCTGAAAGGGAAAGACAAGGCTTGAAGGCTTTTCACACTTAAACCGGGCACCACACAAATCTCCCGCTTCACGGCAGATGGAACACTTATGCGTAATATGAACATAAATCTTTTTTGACAGGGCCTCCATCAGACATGGAAGTGCTGCAGCAAACATTGAAGAATATGAACAATTAGTTTGCCTAGATTTCATCTGCCAACGATTAAGATACGCAGATGCCAGAATAAAATGTTTAGGGGACATTAGATGCCTATTGATCAAACAAGACAGACAAACGTAAAATTTCCATGAGAGTTTCTAGCCACTAAATAATTCTTCATAACAAAACAATAATAGCATCCTGATGTACATTCAGCTGTGAAACCATGTCTAATTCTTCTTTCAGTTGTTCGTACAAAATTTAAGAAAAGCAATTTTTCCAATCAGCATTCTGATGCAAGTGAGAACATTGGTAAAAAAACATTAACCAATCTCTAGGATGTTGCCTTGATTTATATCGATCAACATCTCTAAAATATCAAATTACTCTCCAATTTGTGCCATCAAAGTATATGGATTAAAGAAGTCACCAAGTGCTCAAAGCGATTACAATCATATGCCATCAAATGCAAATCCAAGCCAGTTACAAGTATCATGTCTAATTAGGAGTATGCAAAAAAGGGGTCACTTAATTGCCAAGTATACAAATGTTGCAAAAACAACCCAAATACTCCAAGCAAAATATTGCCTCTAATTAAGAGTACTGTGTGTCAACCCAAAGACGTAAATCCAAAAATAAGTTGAAGATGAAAAGATCAACAAAAGGAAACACCTAATGTGCAAATTTCCAAAATTGCCGTGAGAGGAGGCAGCGATCGAATTCTACTGGGGTATTTCCCTGAACCTTTGAGATGATTCACGTTGTGAAGTCTTCCGTATCAGGACACAAATGCCACACTGCACCAACATCCCAAAGTCCACGAGAAAATAGCAACCACACTCGGTATAAAAGTCTTCTGGCACGTCAAAATACAAATGTAAATTTCCAGCAAATATACAAACCATCAAGTATTGAAAAAGGTGACATCTTACAATGGCTATGGAGACAAACTAAAAAAGTCAACTGCATCAAGATGCCCAATAATCATCTCTAACCAGTAAATCGAATGGAATAAGTACCTAAAAACTTTCCTCTACTGACCCAAATTGAAGATGAGTAAAGAACAAATTAGACCGCCCTTAATTTGGCATAACAATGTCAACCATGACACCTGAAAAATGCTTCCTTGTAAAAGATTAACAATGTTTCCCTTGTGCAAACATTTTAAATGACTCAGAGGACATTCTAACACCAAAGAGCCCGCCAAAAGAAAAAATAAAGTATACAATATTACAACATAACTAAAGAAAATAGAACTCTTGACCAAAATAATCAATGTTTCTACATGCAAATCTAAGAATAATTTGGCTTCATAATGTGCTTGAGAAAAACTTGAGATACTACTTGTACCAATTGTTGGTTCCCAAAACAACAGATTGCAAATCCCTAAGAATGTGCCTTCTTCTATAATCAGGTTGAGCAATTGCTTTGGCCAATGAACAAGAATCCTTCTTATGAAGGGATCTTCTACTCTTCAAGCTCTGCAAAACCTAGGCGGGTGTAAGCAGGTGTACCTTCTGATTTGAGCAGATTTGATCTATATTCTATATCTCAGTTTCAAACTCACTTGGTATGACACTTGTACTTCAAGTGAATTTTTAAGATCTTAACTCTTAATCTCTTGCTTTTGATCCTTTTAATTTCTCTACTTCTATCATTTTATCTCTACTTCCAGTTATCCTTACTGACCTCCTATTCTTATGATACTGTTCTTGATTCTATCTTCACCTCTACTTTTACAATTCTCCTACTGTGATCTTATCTTGCATCTATATTTCCTTACTGTTATGTCTAACTAATGTTCTTTGTATTAAAAACCAGTGCCTTCTCTTCCTTGGGCAATAGAGTCACCTTCCTTCTAGACCTTAACGTATAACTCTCAGACAATTTATAAATTTATCACTTGGATAAATCTGTTGACTATCTAATTCTTAATATTAGATAGTTATACATGCCACCACAATTCGTCCAATTGTTTTTAACTCTTACTTGAAAAAACCAATTAGACAAGATACATAAGGAGTTAACTTCTTCAAATGATCTTGATTTTTCAAACTGTTATGACAGTAAATAATTTCTTCATACAAGAATTTAAAATAACATTCAACTACTGGAATTGAAAATCATAGAGAACTGATTAAAAAGAAAATTTCCCACACCACAATTGCAGAGAAAGCACTTAGTATCTTCTATTACTTCATGTCATTACATTACATATTAAAGTCTTATAAATAGAAATATCAAGAGAGGACATGCCTCTTCATAGTGTCTTTTTGAAATAAACAATAAACTAACTATCAATTATCACTACTGATTTATGCTCTAATGATCCATTTGGGAGCATTTGTAATGTGATCAATATACTTCTTTGAAACATAAGTGTCTGTGTCATGGATCACATCCCTCAGTGTATGTTTGATGATAATCATGTTCTCCAAGTCTTTGTGAGTCCTTTCTAGTGATGGATCTTTCTTTGCATGGTCTAGGACCTCTCGGAGAATTGTCCTGCACTCTATCTGCCACTCACTTTGACCCTTTGCAGTTCCATCCTCCCTGACCAAAGCTGGTAGTCCTTTTCCCACCACATCAGAAAATCCTTTGATCTCAACTTTCAACTCTTCGTAGAGTTCTTTTTATGTACAAACTCTAAGCCGATGTAATGGCTTCATTGTCAGGGGGGCTCCTCTATTGCGATTCTGTGATCTTTTCATTAATTCTTTCCCTCAATCTTTTATGCTCATGGATAGCTTTGTGATTTTTTGAATATGCTACCCAAAACCTTTCTGCCCATGCCATGAAATTTGTAAATCTTTTCTGCATAATCAAAGAAACTGTCTCAAATTTGGCATTCATGATCTGAGACCTCGACTACTGGTTTTCCATGCTAGCCTTTTCGAATTTCTCCTTCCATTGAGATCCTTGTTTATCACCCTGTGAACCTGTTATTGTTTTGGGGACCTTCCTTATTGCATCCTTCAGATAGTGATTATCCTTAATCAATCTCTCACTCTTCAATTTATACATATCTCTCTCTTATCAGTGCCTTGATCTGATCCTTATTCAATTTGGCAATGTTAATGCCCAAGTCTGCAGTAGAAATTGGATCAACTTGTCCCACCTTTAAAGTCATCATATGAACAAATGCTTTTTCTGTATCAATGATAAGAGGCTTTTTATGAGGGGGTAAAAGGCCCACAGAAGTGACTTTTCATCAGGGTTATACCCTGATCCGGTATAGACCTGTGTTACCCCTTTTGGCCCTAACTTGCTTTTGATCTCATTATCATGCAAAAAACTGTCAAAGACCAATGTGAATTAATGTTCCATTCACGAAATATCATTACACCAGCCTCTTCCAATAATTGCCTTCCCCTTTCTGGGGTCATGTTACTCATTTCATTATCTACATCTGCTTTCAAAGTATCTAACAACCAATTTTCATTAGCAGGAGTAATATTTGTGAATGATTCCCTCAGCTTCTTCCCTTTATACGTATAGAGGAAAGACTTGAATTCAGCCGAATTAATAAACTGACTGTTGGATACAAGGGAGGTATGGGCTAATTGTCTGGCATCTTCATCCATAATCCCTGAAGTTTCACCAAGTTCCTATTCTCTGTTCTCAAGAGGTTGATACTCCTCAACTCTTGTCTTCAAAATCTGCTCTAATTGTTGTTGAGGCACATCATCATCAGAAAAACTTCACCAGCAAAGGACAACATCTCGGTTTCTTGCAACTCCTTTCTCTGTTGCTCCATCTTTTGGTTATATTCATCAATGGCCTATTCTGCTTGAGCTTCCTCAAGATTCCTGAGGATGTCATCATGGGGGAAAGGAATGTGAGTATATCCACTCAAGCTCTGCTTCTTTCTAGCCCAATCAATATACCCCTTAGGATCAAATCCTTTCCTGGGAGCAACTCGTCTCATATTATATTCTTTCAGTTTGTCCAGAATCAAATCATAACCTTCTCTTACTGTCACCGCAAAATCTCCAAAGCATAGTGATCTAAGTACAAATTTTGTTTGCAGTGTGCCCCTAGATCCATAACGCTCGAATAATCTAAATGCCTCACAATCTCCAAAAAGGCAATTCTGCCAGGAAAAGTTTTGAGTAGCATAAAAGGTGTATCTTCAAAGCCATACACTCTGATCACAGTGCAGTCAACAAAACAGTACCAATCACCCCAATTGTGGTCCACAATCTTCCTGTCATCCAAGTCCTTTGGCCTAAGAAATCTCTTGATATCATCAGAAAGTGAGTAGTCACAAGGGTGTCTGCACACCCTATACAAGGTTTTGAAGAAGTATTATTCAAACTAACAATAGTTGGACTGTGTAAACCTATTGTCCCATATTGAAGTCCATAATTGAACAGGTAATTGTTGTCCATCCTTATCAAACTAATTTATTTTCAACTGTTTGCGCCACATTCTGATATCCTGGTCATTCACTAATGAATAGTGCTTGAAGTATGTCTTTGAGGGGTTTTTCTTAATAGCAGTTAAATCCAAATCAATTTGTCTGAAAACTTATACAACATAATCAAAGGGTCTAGCATTGTGGCACTGAATGTCTGTTGCAACCACCATAGGCTCAATTGACATGAAATCTGGGGCCTTCGTACCTGTTATTTGTCCAGCAGTGTAGAGTATGCTTCAAATATGCCTCAAATAAATCAACATGAAACGGAGGACCTTCATCTAGCAGTGGAACTAATTTTCATTCATCCTTGGGTCTGTGCAAGGGCAATCTCCATCCTTTATATGCGGTATCCATCCTCCAATAATCGTTCCTCAAATATTCAAACACAACTAGGTAATCACACTTATCATCTAAATCAATTACTTCTGAGATTGCAGTTTTTGAAACATGTATGAATGGTTCACCCTGCAAGTTGCAAATGGCTTTTCGTTTTGGATTAAAATGCTTTGCCAAAATCTAAATGAGATCAACATTTACAAAGACATTTGGCACCACTAACTTCCCTAGGTTAAGTCTCCATGGGTTACATACTGGTTCATGCCTAAATCTCCAACTATAATGAAAAATAAACAATTCATAACCCTGAATTGTTGTCCATATGTCTCTGATATCTTTATGTTTGTCTTTGAGTCTCTCTGCATCCAGTCTCAATGATGCAGCCCTTTTGGATTTTGGGCCAGGCCCCGAGAACTGGTTCAGTAAATCTTGGTGCAATTTCTTCTAGTCTTCCTCACCCTGTTCTTCATCGGTTTTCTGTTTTACTGTTTACTAGTTTCACCCTTTTGCTTCTTTCCCTTTGGTTCAGTAGGGCTATCCATCTTACGGTATTTCTTATACAAGAATTCAAACCCTAATTACAGAATCAACCTTGTGAACAATCTTGTAATTTCAAAGAGGTTTGTATCTTACTTGAATTGCGCCTTAATTCGATAAATTCTCTGACTTTTGCTTTCTTCTCAACCCCATTTGCTCTGCAACCTCTAGTTATGAACCAAATCATGCTGATTACAATCGATTTGATCAATTTTTGTTCATATGGTACCAGTTTGTGTGTCCATTAATGTTTACCTCTGTTCATCAATGCTAAGGCTTTTTTGAATTTCGAAATGTCAGAGCGACAAGCTTTCTTTTGATCGGTGAGACTTATGAAATCTCATGTCGATTTATAGATTTCACTTGGCGCCAATTAAGTTTATCTGTTGATCGTTAAGACTATTAGAATGTCTCTTCGATTTGTAATGCCTTTTGAAATCCATCGCGAAAAGATCTTACCGATCTATTTGATACTGCATACCATTTTGTTCTTTTACTCAAGGCTTTTAGATTTTCAGGGTGGTCGTCAAGATGTCTCTCCGACGTTATTTAGTCATCAAGAGCACATCGCCATCCTATTCCAAATCAGAACACTTCAACAAAGCAGACAATTGGTTGCACCACTTATATTTCACTAAGAGATATCCTCAGTTACACCGATATCGGCCTAAGCCTTGTGATCGCTTAGAGTATAGAGCATTTGTCCGAGAGAGACTGTTATTCTGATGCTTGTGTGTTTCGGAGTGACTCTTCCCAAAATACTTTTCTATCGGCATAGCTACCATGTTCGGAGGGATGTGTATTTATCGTCTCAAAAGCATAGGTCTCCCCGATATCAGGGAGACGTCAATCTTCTTCCCGAAATCATGTCTGCCAATTATAAGATCATCGGAGAGAAAAACTAGTTATTTCCCTGAATGAACTTCTATCGGGGTAACATGCTAAGTCGAAAGAGGTTAAAAAGTTCAACCCAATGTTGCCTGCTTCTCCGACATCGGTATACCATACTGTATCTTACTCTGATATCATTATGTACTCCTTCCCTCGCGATAAACATATCAAAGAAACAAATTGCACGTCTACTCGAAATAAAACTTCACTTATTCTCATCGACTAAGGTTAACCTGACAGACAAGGTTTTCTCGTGGCATCCTACATCCTTTTTGCTCATCTTATCGGGGAGACAATCCTTTTCTTTCTCCAATATCGATGTGACTGGGTTGTTTGTTATAACTTTGAGTTCTTACCACAATCAACATACTTAATACGATGGTTTCTTCTTTCGGGGAGACTTCACTAATGTCTTGCCGATACATGAGCTGCTACTTCCAAAGTATATCCTCCCTTAATGGAGAAAATTTTTTGAGGTCTCTCCGACACAAAACTCTTTTCCAGACATTTTTTTCTTTTGATGGGCATTTTTTATGATAAAGACTTATTAGTTCCAAGGTGTTTTAAAGACAAAAGTGGAAAAATAGTGGAGATTATTTGGGATAGTAATGGAGGATAGCAAAGAAAACTTCAGTGGCTTCAACCTTTGTAAAGGTCACTCTCTAATTGATCAAATACAAAAACTTGGTGATGACCTATGGAAAGTGGTTGTGAGAGAACTTTCTATGTTTTCTCCTATTCTAGGACATACTATATTTGCAAAATTTTATGTTACCAACATCAATTTCGCCAGGAGACATTTAAGGCTGTCTTGACGCAGTCTTTGCAGAATAAAACCATACATAACAAACCTTTGAAAATACAACAAAAAATATTTACCATTTTAATGGAAAATAGATTCTTTTTAATTGCAAAATGTATCCATATAGCTGGTTTAGATGCTTCAATCTAATGGTGAAATTCCTTGTTTTATACGTCGTATGTGCAATACCATCTTCCTTCTATTTTGAAAAAAGTCTCCATCATTGAGAATTTGTGTTCCCTAGGTAACATGATTTGTTACGCCCTCTAAGTTTGTTTCCATAGATTAGTCCCATGGATATCAATTGATATATTTTTATGGTTACACTTTTATACCTGCTGCCACAAAGTTCTATTGTCATAAAGATATTTCATCTCTATTTTTTTCAGATTGTTGTTGATAAATATTGTATATCAGATTTTATTTTTTTATATACAAAATATATTTATTCTAATAAAGGCACTGCACTTTACTTGCACTAATTGATTTCGGTGTATTTCAAATGCAGCCCAATACTGAATAAAAATATCAACAATGAGACACGTCTCATGTAGAGACATGCCTCTATGTACGTAAAGACATGTCTCTAAATGAGACATGCTCTTTTAATATTATAACAAAGCACAGAACCGATCCATAACTATCGGTAAGTAAATTTATATTACATATTAAACATCGCACATAATATAAGTGTCGTTTACTTATTGCACATCGCACATGGTATATTACGTGCTACGCACATAATAGTATTATGTGCGCAGCATATAATACTATTGTGTGTGGCACCTATCATATTAAGACCGATACAAATCGGTATAAATCTTAACCAATATAAATCGGAATCATTAGGCATTTAATCATATATATTTAATCGATCAATCATAATATTATTATTATGGAAAATATCAAATATTATAAAATATGATTATATGTATTTGTATCAATATATATATATAATAATAATAATATCTATTATTATTATATATATGTTGATTTGTATGCATAATTTGATCTTTTCTCATAATAATAGTATGACATCTATTTTATCTGATCGAAGCTACAAACATTAACACTCCCTCTTAGCTAGGGAAGATAAAAATGCACATCACAATAAGTTCATAAATTGTGAACATTTGTTCATCAGAGATATGGTATGACCAGAAATATCAATTCTCATGATGTAATCAATAGAAACATATTCCAATATGTGGATTGCCTCCATCGGCGATTTTATCCACAAGTTCTCGTGTGGATTGCCTCCATCGGCAATTGTATCCACAAGCTCTCGTGTGGATTGCCTCCATCGGCGATTCTATCCACATGCTCACGAGCTTTAGTGTGGAATGCCTCCATTGGCGATTTTATCCACAAGCTCTCGTGTGGATTGCCTCCATCGGCGATTCTATCCACAAGTTCTCGGGTGGATTGCCTCAATCGGCGATTCTATGCACAAGTTATGGACTGTTTAAATCATCACAAGATGTCTATCACAATTGAAGATCAAGTTATTGTAAGATCGTCACCTTCCAATAACTGTAACAAATACAAGTGATAATCATGTGCAATTCATCACTTCCTTATGATTTACACAGGGCCCATATATTTATAAAATAACATTAGTATAATAATCAATAATCATGTCAAGTTTACCTCAAAAGTGTTCTATCTTTATCAGTGAACTCCCTCTCAATAACAAGGTATCTTGAGTGTTGAGTTTCTTTTAGAATACATATTTCTCTGAATACACGTTCGAATTACAGGCTTCAGCAAGGAGAGCTTGCAGTTTAAGTCTGTCAGGACACTTTCTTGCAGTGTGACCATATTTGTCGCATCTAAAACATTGTATTGTAGAGAGGTCTCTAGGTTTCTTGAACAACTTATTATCATATGACTTCTTGCCCTTTTTCCTTTTCAAACTAGTGACGAGGACCTGAACATCTTCATTTGTGGGTTCCACGATTCCTCTAGATATTAGGTTACACTCTTCTTGAATGCAGTCAGTTTTTAGTCGATCAAATTTGGGGAGTTTGGCGCGAGCACTTACTCCTTGTCTAAAGTTTTCCCATGAGATAGGGAGCCCATTTAGAGTTATCATAGTTAACTCATTATCATTAATGTGACCAATTGAAGAGAGTTGATTTCTTAATTCTGTTATCCTCATAAAATATGAGGTGATAGTCTCTCCTTTATTCATTTTAATATTAGAGAGTTGATTTTAAGGGTAAGATTTTGTTGGTGTTGTTGATCTCAAACATGTTTTCCAGGGCTTTGAACATGTCATATGCAGTGTCCAACTTTGTGATGATAGGTAGTAGATGATCTTTTACTCCATCTACTAATAATTCCATTGCTCTAGTATTGTCCTTTTCCCATTGACTTTGCTCGCCATTTCCATTAGGTTTAAGAGGATTTTCTATAATTGTTTTCAACTCATTCTTTCTTAGTATCAACATCATACGTAGTTTCCATGATTCAAAATTTGAAGCACCTTCAAGTCTGTCTTCGAGTCTGATTCCACTTGCCATTTTGTAAGTACAAGATTTTCAAAGGAATATATAAATTTTAAAATCTGATCTTAATCTTTCTTCAATCCAATCTGATCTTCCTTCAAGCAGTTAGGCTTTATAGAAGGAACTTGGCTCTGATACCATGATAAATATTGTATAGCAGATTTTTTTTTTATATACAAAATATATTTATTCTAATAGAGGCACTGCACTTTACTTGCACTAATTGATTTCGGTGTATTTCAAATGCATCCCAATACTGAATATAAATATCAACAATGAGACATGTCTCATGTAGAGACATGCCTCTACGTACGTAGAGACATGTCTCTAAATGAGACATGCTCTTTTAAAATTATAACAAAGCACAGAACCAATTCATAACTATCGGTAAGTAAATTTATATTACATATTAAACATCGCACATAATATAAGTGTCGTTTACTTATTGCACATTGACATTACATGCTACGCACATAATATTATTATGCACAGGCGGCACCTATCATATTAAGACCGATACAAATCGGTATAAATCTTAACCGATATAAATCGGAATCATTAGGCATTTAATCATATATATTTAATCGATCAATCATAATATTATTATTATGGAAAATATCAAATATTATTAAATATGATTATATGTATTTGTATCAATATATATATAATAATAATAATATCTATTATTATTATATATATGTTGATATGTATGCATAATTTGATCTTTTCTCATTATAATAGTATGACATCTATTTTATCTGATCGAAGCTACAAACATTAACAGTTGTTATAGTACTAAAATTATCTTTTCTACATGTGTCTCTTAAAATTGTCTTCTATTGCAGACTGAAAAAAATTCATGGGAGAAACAAGTAGCTTATTTTCTCAACTGAATTGACATTAGATGGTAAGATAATTTCTTATTTTCTGGCAATAATCGTCATTTTTGTAAGCAAATATTTATTTGGGGTGTTTCCTGATTAAAAGGCAAATTACTTTCTGAAACATTACCGAAATAGTGAAGAAAATATATGTTTAACATATTCATTTTTATTTCAATACAGAGATTCTCCCCAGCTTATTCTCATTTTATATAAGATCATCTCGACAAATTCACTTGTAAAAGTGCCATATTATATTTCGTTTTGTTTTTGAAAAGTTATATACTAATTGCATTGCTCAAGTGAATAACATCTATCTGATTGAGTGGATGGTCAACCTCTTAGTGGCAATTTAGGAGTTAATATTGCTTTGTTGAGGCAAGATTCAGCAACAGGCAATGTTATTTAACTGTATCTTAATATCTTCTACTATATGAATTGCATCCTTCATTCATTACTTTTCAAATGAAGAGTGAGGATAATGTTTCTTCTTGACAGCCCTTGTAACTTCGAATAATTATCTCGAGCAACTTTCACCTAAATGATCTCTAGAGTCACATTGTACAGAGCTTTTCTGAATTTCCCAAAGTTCAATAGCAAAATAGACCCCTTCTTATCAGATCTAATTGGAGATCTCGGATTCATGTCATTGTTATTATTAGTAGTCATGCATTGATTTAATATGCATGTGTATCCCCTTCTTATCACATCCAATTAGAGATCCAATTCATGTAATTGTTATTATTATTATTTGTAGGTGTGTATGTGTGTCATGCCCCCACCCTGTGACCTCAGAACTGATACATACATGTCGGGCGCTCATGCACACGCACATATATGATTAGAAAATTGTCTTATTTATAAGAGATCACAATTTTCTTATACTAAGCCGACCTCTTTGAATTTGATGAAAATAAGTAAAAAGAAAAACTGGCTGACCCTCGTAAGAACAAAAACAAAGAATATAAAATGGCTGAGGACCGACCCAGCATTGAGAAGGCGAAATAGTCAAAACAAGAAATAGTCAATAAGGTAAGGGCCGACTCATACTGACCATACCAAAAACAAAGGCATATAAGGACAATGGGAGGACAAGAAGCAAGATACAAAAAACAGCATATTTAATTATTGCAGAGCAGTGATTCCTAAATCTGCACCACAACAATCATAATTTTAATAAACAGTGGTTATCTCCCAAATAAGGCAGCAATCTCATTTACTCAGATTAAGGAATGATTTCATTAAGAGGTTCTTATTAAGATTAACCAAGGATGTGATTGGCAAGATGAGGGGATATCAGTTGGAAGAGACATGACTCTTCTGTCTCAAGAAGTATAAATATGACAAATGAGACTTCAAAACGGCATTGATAATCTAGCAGAAGTAATCAGATAGCAGAGACAGTTGAACAGAAGCCAAGGAAAAATAGTAATACATATACAGCAGAGATAATTAAACACACAGCAGGGGCAGTCGGAATATAGCAGAAAGACTTATTTGTTATACCTTAATTGTGTGGTACAGAAGAAAATGAAGCATAATAAGAATAAGAGGATCAAATCCAGCAGGTATAGATAGAATATAAGCAGCAGCAGACATCAATAGAGGTGAAATCTGATATAGGAATCAGATCAAGATTACTGAATAACATCCCTATTAAGTGTAGATAATAGATATAGATGGAAGGAGGAAGAAAGAATGGAGCATAGGAATTAAGGAAGGATTAAGGGAAGGAATATGAAGGAAATATGGAAGTGAATCTTTCAAAAGGCAAAAGATTGTGACTCTTTCGAAGGGTAGTAATTGTGAAAGGTTGTGACCATTGCATATGGCAGACATGAGGAAGAGAGGCAAAAGCAATCAATTAAGAGATAATTTATTACTCTCAAAGGGCAGTGATGGAGGATGGCGAGTCAAGCCTTATGAAAGGTAGTGACCTTTTCACTAATGAAGTATGAAAGAGATTATCCCAATCATTCAAGGGTCACTTATGAATTCATCGAAACCAATCCTTCATCCATCCATAAATCATTAATCCCTCGAGAAATCAAGAAAACAATCAATCAGGCGAGATCAAGCAAACAATCATCAAATCCACATCAATCATAATCATTTTGGGATCAAGACAACATACAATTCAGCAATCAAGCATCACTCTTATCAAATCAACATTCATTCAATCATCATCCACCAACATATCGAACTAGTTAACATTATATCGTCACTCTTCAATCATCTAATCACGATTACATAATCATAACTCAATAGCTTGAATCATCGAATGAAAGGGATTCATTCAATCAATTAATCATTCAACAACAATCAAAGGAACAGCAAAAGCAATCATACCTACAGCAAGGTGAACTATTGTTGTATGAAAGAGTAGCTAGGCATATGCATTTATGTCGATTATACATAGTAGTGAATATATATATATATATATATA
>MU218640.1:309297-320028 GCA_018584345.1 Thuja plicata | reverse complement strand
CGTTTGTACTTATGCGATGGATGTATGTTTATGTATGTGATCATACTAGCTTCTATTTGATGATGTTATAGTGTTTTTAAGCTTTACTCAATAATGGGTGCCTGAAACAAGTTTTAAATCCTAAAAATCTTTGTTTTTCATTTTGCCGAGTCGCAGGCCAAGTAGTCCTTGCCCAGTCATGGGCGGGTCCGAGTCATGGAACTTTGTGTTATATTGTAAAATATTTTGGCAATTACAAAGAAAAGCAATCACTTTTTTCCTCTTTGTATGTTTTCTCTAATTTCTTGAGACGTGGAAATTAGCACCATAGCACTAACGATTCTTTTTATCCAAATATAAATCAAAATTGTTACACAGTTTGATTTGCATAATGCCGTAATTACTTAATGGTATAAGCTTATATTAAGTAAAATGGATGTGCACACACATTCATTTATTCCAGAATACAAAAGATATATTTGAAGTAAAAGCCTTGCATATAGTGCAGAAATTGTTTTAAATTAAATGCCAGTAATATTGAGTGTTAAGATTCTCAGATTAATGCAAGGAAACGAACAATCTATAGATAGCTTTTAAAATTGAAACAAAGTAATATAGAAACTACTAGCAAGGTGGAAGGATGGTACCCGATTTGTTCACTGATTTTGCATGAAATCCAATGAATGAAAGACTTATGGATCTGCCTTCAATGCAATGTCCAAATGCTACAACCACAGGTCCGATTTCCAGCCCTAGGTTGGTATAATTTTGATCCTTCCAATATGCAAATTCAAGCCCTTAAATTCGCACTCCAAACCAGATCTGAATTGCCCTTTGAAATGTGTTATAGAATTAGTTCAAGGTTTGATATGGCTGGAAGAATTCAATGTCCAGATGTCTGGTCCAAATCCGCCCAGCTTGCTCTTTGATTTTCCTTAAATTCGCATGGTTATTATTGCTGCTCCAATCTGTGTCTAAATTCGCTCTAATAGATCTTCAATTCTGCCTTAATTCGCATGACTATTTTGTCATTGTTAATGCTCCAATTTGCACATATGTTTTCCCAATTCGCTGCTCCAATATAGGTCGGAATCCAAGACAAATTCACTCCAAGAAGAAGAAGGATAATTTGTTTATTTCTGATTCCAAGAGAAGAAATGCATGTTATGTTTTTGATGATTTCTCTCCTAGAATTGATCCAATATATATATATGAGTTTGTAATTAATTCTTACACCCTTCCAAGAGTGCCAACTTGGCCTAATTATGGGCCCTTAATTAATTAAACCACATATATATTAAATTATTTGTATTTTATAATAATACTCTTATTATTATAAAATCACACAAGTAGAGAAAGGGCATAATTAATAACATTTAATTATTAATTCGTTTGTCCAATTTGATCTTAGCCGAAAGGCTATAATTATTAACAGAGAGGTGGCAATTTAGGGAAGGATACAAATCTCCAACAAGAAGAGGATAGATAAAAAGAATAACCAAGAGATATAGATGGCCACAGTCAAGAGCAGAAAAAGACAATGAAGGCATTGGAATTTGGCACAATTTCACTGATATCATTATGCAAGAGATAACTATATATGGGGGTGATAAAAATGGTGTATTCAAACCATTACATAACAAAGATGAAAACGGAAATATTATTAATACAAAATAGGATTTCAATTGGATGATCTTTACATTGATTAGCATTGGCTTTATAAAGCCATTATTCCTATGAATAACTACTTACGGGAATGTAACTTCCCATTATTTAACATACCTAGTTAATAAATTTATTAATCTAACCTATAAAACTAACCTAAATTAATGTAAAACTCCAACATTCCCCCCCTTATTACATTAATTCGAACAAGAGTGGAAGTTGCAAGGGTTTTGAACCCAACCCTTCCGAAGACCTTGATGAAACACCTTCACTAATCCTCCTCGCTTGCTCAAGAAACACTGAACTGATTGCATCAGTGGATCTCCTGACCGTAGAACCTGAAACCGTCTGCACCGCTCAAGAAACACTGAACTGACTGCATCAATGGATCTCCTGACCTTAGAACCTGAAACCATCTGCACAACATGAGTGTTCCCACCTCCCATGCACAATGAGACACATTTCCTCCGAAATTCCACATCTCCTCCGAGTGTGTCTAATGCCTCCTCCAGTGTTGCACATGAGACGCCTTTCCTCTAAAAGTCCATATCTCCTTCAAGTGTGTCTAACGCCTCCTCAAGTGTTGTGGAAACAATCTCTCCTCTGCTACACAAATCACCACCGACATGCCTGCACATGAGACGCCTTTCCTCCAAAAGTCCACATCTCCGAATGTGTCTAACGCCTCCTCAAGTGCTCGACAAATCAATAACTAAATCTTGCCCCCCCCCCCCTCGCTCCTTGAACGAACAACCATGATGCCAAGCCCCCTCTTTTCTTCAGGGACACAAATATGTCAAGCCCCCTTTTTTCTTCAGGGACGAATTTGCCTAGCCCCGGCTTTTTAGGGACACAAATAGATTGCTTCTCATGCAATGAATCAACCCTGAGGGAGAAGCTCGCTTGGGATGATAGAAAACCTCCTGCCTCCAGCCTCCTGTGTATCCTGTTAGTCTTTATCTATCTGATGCCACATTAAACTCTCCGATAGCATAAACATTTGAGTCTTTGAAAGCATTGAAATCTTTAAATTTGCACCACAAATGGCCATATCAACATCAATCAGCAATGGACCCATACCATTAATGGCTATGAATATAGCATCAACTTTACAAAAATGCTCATACATAGAGTTGTCAAAATCAATCAATGATACATCCATTTTATTACTTGAATCCTTTCCAGTATCCAGTGAATTTTCCAATTTGCTTTTGATTGATGAATTTAAACCCTTATAACCAAGAAACACCTCCATAGATATCCATTAAAGGAAATTGCTCCACCATAAAAAAATAGCTCCACGTAATAGTATCTTTTACTTTGCTAAATATTTCAAATGATACTTATCAAAATAAAAGTCTAAAATAATAGTTTAGAACAAATAAACTCGCATTCTTATGAATCTTGGTTCTCGCCCCCAATGTTGACTCTCATACATATACCTTTATTCAATGCAGGCTCCTGGATCCTCACGCCTCTAGTACAAGAACACTTACATATTTGGCTTGTGTAAATGCTTGACTGATATGCAACACCTTATAACATTGCATCTATGTCTTAAACTCTTTTCGATTGCAGCCAAGATTTTATTTAAACAAATACATTCACATCTGTAACTGCCCATTCACATCTGTAACCGCCTCTTCACTTTCTAAAATGTTGATAGGCTGCAACTATTTATCATTTAGCCCTGTGCATTCATGCAGTTTATTGAACACTCATTCCTCAATATGACATCTCCTTGCGGCCTTCTGTCAAACAATAAAACTGCGTAGCTTTTGCTATCTTTCCTACAAGAGTATTTCCAGCAGAATATCTGACAAGAAAATGTTCGTAGCAATATACTTGCAAATAAATGAAAGCCCAAATTTAATAAAAAAAACACTTGACTTTCAGAAATATACTTTGCTGTGTGTAGCCATATTGACTTCCATGATGAGGCTGTTAAACTATGATTTCTGCTCAGAATAAGAAGCTTCACCGTTAACAAGAAGACCCAACAAGAATTGTAGTCTGCAAATATTTCACGCCTCAAGGTCTCTGTCCTCACATCTTTGTGAATCAAGCACAGAATATAATTATGCTCTGATACCAAATGATAAAAATGGTGTATTCAAGCTATTGCATAACAAAGATGAAAATGGAAATAATATTAATACAAAATAGGATTTCAATTGGATGATCTTTACATTGATTAGCATTGGCTTTATAAAGCCATTATTCCTGTGAGTAACTACTTACGGGAATGTAACTTCCCATTGTTTAACATACCTAACTTATAACTTTATTAATCTAAACTATAAAACTAACCTAAACTAATGTAAAACTCCAACAGGGGGTCAATGAAGTCATGAGGAATGCTAGCCCTGTATAAGAATTGTAATCTCTGGTTGAATTCAATCAGCATTTTATATTCTTAAACAACATAAACCAATCATTTGTCAGTTAAGCCGTTAAAGAAACTTACATGCATATCCTCACTAAAATTAAATTTTAATAAATATTACTTCAGATGATTCAGAAGGATCTCACACTTTGATTCATAGTGCAGCAGCAGTTCTTCGCACTATATACCATTCTCATCACAAACTTTAGGATCTTCGCTAAAACACCTGTTTCTACTACAAATCTCTAACTCACTTCTGCCACAGAACTTCAACAGCATCATCCTAGTTCAGCACAGCTATCCTGTAACATTTTTAGCATGGCACAACAAAGCAAATGAATCGACAAAAGGGGAGCAATTCCATTTCTTGTCACTCCCGGCTTTCCCTCCTCTCCTACACTTGTATAATCCAATGTAGAATAGCTATTCTTTAGCAAAGACAACACAGTATGGGATGTCCCCTTTCCGGAATCACCTTATACTTTGCCCTAAATTCATAAATTTGCAATGAAACAGGAGCAAAAATGTATTAAAGATAGCAAGTTTCCACAACCCATGATAATGCTAATATGCTTCTGGGAACGATTGTGTATCAATTTTTTCAACATCAACGTTTTGGATCATACTCCATGATCCATCATCAGGATGAGAGAGTTCACGGATCCTTGAACTCTCTCATACTGATGATGGATCATGGAGTATGATCCGAAACATTGATGTTGAAAAAATTGAAGCACAATCGTTCCCAGAAGCATATTAACAGCAAAAAAGTAGTTAAAAATGTGATTCATAATTGAATAAGATGAAATAAGTTGTATAAATGTCTGAAGTCTGATTTCTCATATAAGGTTGATCTCTTAGATTGATCTCCTTTATCAATGGAATTCAACTCGGTCTGCTCTCAAAATCTGAATAATACTCTTTTATTGTTGCTACTTTTTTTGCTTGGAATGGAATCTTCTATATACTTTATTGGTGAAAGGGTCACCACCTTTCATTAGAATTGAGTCACCACTTTTCATTTTTGTCTTTGAGAATAATTTATTATTCCCCAAATTGCTCTCCCTTGGATGTCCTCTTAAAATGAAACACTCTCTTCTTCATACCTTCCAATGTGGGAGAGAGTCACACCTCTTCATCATGGCTGCCCTTCGCAAAGGTCACAACCTTATGCAATTGCGACCCTTTGGATGAATCACAACCCTTCATAATCAGCCCTCTTTGAAAGAGTCAGAAGCCTACATAATTGCCACCTTTCCAAAGAGTCACAGCCCTACATAACTTTTTCCCTTTGAAGGAATCACTTCCTTATTTCGTTCAAATTTCTTTTTTCTCTTTCGTTTATTCTTCCTTGCTTCACACCTTCCCTTTTCTCTTCCTTCCTCTCTCCTGCTTTCAAATGAAGTTCTCTTCTCCCTTTTCTACTGTTCATTCCCTTGACCTCATATTGGAGGATCTTGACAAACTTCCCTAGATAAAAACATGTGTAGAGCATGCAAGGAATATTTGTAAATTCATATATAATCATACTTGTGTCCTCAACCTTATGAGGAATTTCACAAACAAGAAAGAGTTGGCTCATCCATGAATCACCTGATTTGCAACCAATTTTATCACGTTGCAATCCTTGCTTCAATACATGGTCGTGTTGTGTTGTAAAACACACACGCCCCATTGCAAATGGGGACCCCCACTTTTTTTCTCTTAGTTGCTTAGTTTACTGCTTATTAGTTTAGTAGCCTGTTAGTTTGGTTCTAGTTTGGCAATGGTTTTGAGGTCTCAAGGTCAAGGAAAAGTGAAGTTCGAGCAACTCTAGATACAAGTCAATGTCCAATTGCAAGTTTGAAACATGAAGTGAGTGAGATAGTCAAGTTAATGTCCAGCACTTGATGAAAATCTTGGACTGACTTTGAACTGAAATTCCCTTGTGTTTGAAAAGTCCAAAGCCTTGACTAAACTATGATTTGCAAAATGATGAAAATGCTTAACAAAAATCTAAGTGTTGTTTTGATTTCACATTCACAAAATTGTAACTTTCGCATGGCAAGGGAGAAGATTTGTGATTCGATGATTAAATTCTGATTTGAATTGATTAAGGGAAATCTAAGCAAACAAAGGGGAGAAAGTTGAATTGACATGATTGAAGTGCAAAACTTAGCATATATGTTAAAAGGCCTTAATGGAGAATTCCAAGCCTGGGTTGGGATCCAACCTTGACTTGGAAATGTCCTCAAACACTTGAAACCTTTGCCTAAAACATAGGATGAATTCCAATTTCTAGGTTGACATCCAATCCATTCCAAGGAAATTCAAACTGATTTGAAGGGGTCTAAATTGACAAAGGAAATCCAAGTTTTCAAAACTTAGTTGCCAAGGATTTATAAAAAATTTAAGTGGCTTAGTATAAAATTCAAGGGACAGGACGGATTCCGAACTTGCCTTGGAAATTAATTTCCAAGACATCCCCGAATTCCGCCAAGCTTTGACAAGAGCTTTTCAACTCAAAACTAAGGTTGATGCCTTCGAAGTCTAAATTCAAACGTTGTGATGAACAGATCCAGGAAAGTTATCATGGAAATTTGATTGTTTATAATTAGACCGGAAATCAAACAAAGCCCAGAAATCATGCGATGGAAAAAGAAAATTGATTGGCAAGTGAAAGAAATTGATTTGCAAAAGTGAAACCAAGTGATGGAGAAGAAAAATCAATGTGCAAACTCAGATGTTTGAATGAACAAGTGAAAAATTAAAAAAATGAACTAATAAAGCATAGAACAACCTTGGAATTGAATTCCATAGGCAGGTTCGAATCCGACCTTGCCTTGGAATTGAATTCCAAAGGCAGGTCAGAATCCAATCTGGCCTTGGACTTAAATTTGCAAGGAGCATAGGATTTCCGCTCCTACATTAGAAGCACTTGCATGTAACTTCAAACAAGTTCGAGTGGCTAAGACCATTTGGAAGTTCAATGACTAGCACAATCAGGTAGGCCAAAGGAGTAAATCAATTTGCAAAGTCATTAACATAACAAGGTCGGCCTAAGAAGATGGCATGCCTTTTGAGTTAGAGCACTTATAAATGGAAGTTGGAAACTCTTTATTTCAAACACCAAAACAATGCAATTCAATTGAAGTAAATCGCCAATGGCAGAGTAGATGAAAGAATGTGAAAATGAGAGGGAGTATTGGAAATCATTCATTTGATTGACATTCGTTAGAAGCCTAAAGAAATTGAGGTTTGAGGATCAAGAAACATTGCGAATACAATCTGAGAATGTGAATTTAACATTTGATATTGCTCAGATTTTTATAGGATTTCAATCAGGTATGGATGGCCATGGTAAATTCAAGTGCTTCTAGGTGTTTCGCAAGAGAAATTGAAGGTTGAAACTTGGAAAATTGGAAGTTGGAATTCATAATCAAGAGATAGAAATTATTTCATGATGATGCATGGACAAGAGAAATTCTTTCATCCAATTATAACTTCAATATCAAGATGAAATCATGTAGTTAGAAAGGGTTGTTTTATCATAAAAATGTTTTAATTTTGCTTACATTTACCATTTCATAAACTTAACACAATTATTTTCTTGTTTTTTAAGGTGAAATAGAGGAGAGAGTATATGCGAAAAGTGATTCTTTCAAGATGGAGATGACATGCAAGGACAATGTTCAAGATGGAGCTTCTTAATGTGTAGGCGACATCAAAAAGGCAACTACAAGTAAATTATCAAGCAAGCAAGGAAGTTAGGATTGGAAGGCAAAGTGAATGCAGATACAAGTGCAATGGCAAAAACAACGGCCCTATTCGAGGAAAGAAGAAAATTTACTAGTTCAAGTCATCAAGGTCGGGACATCGAGTCAAGAACCACTTCAAGTACAAGTTCAAGAACAGTTCAACGAGAAAAATTCTAAGACAGGGAGGATGGAAAATAGGTGGTCAAACAAGATAAACATGTTGAGTTGGCGCACCTTCATCTCCACCAACTAAGTTGTTTCAAATGTACATGTGGATTGCATTTAATGCTTTACCTCAATGAATTCTCTCATTGGTCAATCCTTAAAAGGACATGTACTCAAAAACAATGTAATTTTCTCATTGGCCTACAAATTAATGCACAATTGTAATTGATTAGCATTTAATGCTTGTAGGTGGTAGTTACTTTAGGGTTGTGTTGGCATAATCTAAGTCGTTGATCTTGAATCAATCTAGGTCGTTCATTGTACTTGGAGCCTCTTTATAAGGGCTGCTCAAATCATTTTTAAGGGAAACTTGGTGAAATTGTTACTATAATGCTGCCAAAGTAATTACAGATTTATTGTTGTTATCATGGTGAATTACTTGTGTTATTTTGGAGTGTTGCATGGTTTCTACATTTCCTCACTTAGAATAGGATTTGTTTATGTTAAATAGAAGTTGTTAAGTAGATGAAGGGAAGATATTGTTGATTGGTGAATTATGGTAAAACTTATGGTCATACGTTTTGATACTTGTTGATTGCAAGTAAGTGTAAGGTTGATCTGAACTCATTGCAAGTACTTAAGTTCAATTGGGTATGTTCATTTAGATTGCGTCAGGATTGGGTATTTGAATGAATGTTCACAATATGAAAATCGTGCACATGCCCCTAGAAGATTGCACCCTCCTTTGCATAGTTGATTTGGCGAAGCCAGGACTAGTTTAATCTCACCTCACCATCAATAGTTTCTTGCGTTTTTAGAGTTAGCTTAGATTCCTAAACCCAACTTCTTTTGCTCTTTATTTCATTAGAAGTAATTGAAGAGCTCAAACTGCCAAATCATTCGCATTTAGAAAGTTGATAACCATTGAATAAGTAGAATAAGTCCCTGCGTGGTTACCAGCAAACCACATAAAACTAAGTTGTGTCCAACAGAAAGTCACAAGTACGTAGTGTAAACCTTGGGGTTGCTTTGCTTGATCACAATATTTTACATTGTTTAGCATTCAAAGCTTCCTTGTTCAAGAGAGGATTTGATATTTAGTGTTTCATCTCAAAATACTAAGTGTTTCATGCTACATGTTAGAGTGGTCACAAAACACTTGTCAACAAGCCAGTTTGAAATGCATGTTTGTAAGTAAAAAGTGTACCACATCATCATATATAAAAACCACTCGATGGATTGAGACGGTTGATCGAGTTTTTGATGGGTGTAGCTTTTGGTAACTGGCCAAGGAGATTGTGCGGGTAATTTTCCATTATATTTTTGTTCTCATTTCCATTTCCTTTCCTTATTTTTGTTCAAACTTGTTTATGTTCATTGTTAAGAGTAAAACTTAAAATTTAAAGCTTAATATTTCAACTTTCACAATGATTGCAGTTTATAGAGCCTCTTGTTGCTCTCCTACAAGTTGTTGATGGAGAAGCCCACAATGGGCTACATTTATAAGGGCATGGACAGGGTAAAGGAGGCCATTGGATATATTTATTTAGGGATTGAGGCTAAGTACGATCCCCCTGTGGGAAATCATTGATCGACGATGGCACCATATGCTTCATAGGCCTATACATGCAACTGCCCACTACCTTAATTTGGCATTCCAATTTTGCCCAAATTTCAGGGTCGATGAAGAGGTGTTGAATAGGCTCTACGAGGTTGTAAAGTGAATGTCATTTGATTCATCAGTTGGAGTACATGTAGTTCGTGAAGTAAAGATGTTTAGAAATGCAAAAGGAGACTTCTTTGAATGAGAAATGTTAAAGCAAAATTGAACACAAATGATGCTAGGTAAATCTATTGAAGTCATAATTTAAATTTTAAATTTTAAACTTTTCTATCTATTATTCTATTACGATTTTACATTGATAAACTCAACGTTATGGAATAGAATTGATTTTTATTTTTTCTCGTTTCAAATGCATGGTGGAAGATGTTTGGTGCAAAGGTGCCAAATCTACAGAGGATTGCAATTTTGTTAGCACATATACATTCCAAAAAGCACAAGTTGGCAATGCAAAGGTTGAATGATCTTGTGTATGCTCATTGAAACCTTTGCCTCAATCACAAACAGATCTTGGACACTGAGACATCTATCGCTTTAGAGCGCGAAGAGACCCATTAGATTTCTTTGATTGATTAGAGTGATTCCTTGTTTCATCTTTTACCCTATAGGATGGTAGGATCAAAGCTTTGATACCATTTGTAATGTCTCCAACTAGGACTTTACCTGATTTACCCTAAACTTCCCAACTAGGGTTTGGATTGAACTAGTAAATGTAACATTCCCAAAGATTAGCATAAATCACTATGCGCTTAAATAGAATTGAGTTAAGAGACAATGAATGATTCATAATACATTTGGCAATTAACATAGTTAAGCCCCAATTCCTTACTTCTCTCCTAAACATCAACCCTAAGGAGGACGGGGACTACCTGTCATAGGGCGCGTGGACACCAATCTACAAGTAGGCTCCCTCAAGGTATTGGGTATGCATGTTCATACCCATGTCGACACTTTTCCCTCAAGGCATTGAAAATACATATCCTTACCCATCTTGGGATTCACCTACCTTGTTAGGAGGTATTCCACCTCTCCCTACACAACACCAACCTATCTTCTTAAGGGGCTATGGCGAGTGATTATACTAATGTCTCTATGTAGTATGGAATATATATATATATATATATATATATATATATTCCACCTCTCCCTACACAACACCAACCTATCTTCTTAAGGGG
>MU218640.1:286345-309183 GCA_018584345.1 Thuja plicata | reverse complement strand
GGGGTGGTGTTGTATATACTATACATATAGTACTTAAAATGCTAGTTATGAAAAGATGTATAAGACTATTAAGAAATAAAATTGCAAATGCCAAATCCTAAATACTTGAACATTAAACAATGAACACAAGAGACTTCAAGAAGTCCCCGAGACGCTCTGGAGACTCCTAGGCATCCCCTCATTCTGATGGCGATTGAGTGGTGGTGGGGGGCGTGGGGACGAGGTCCCTCCGTCCTAGTCTTGGAATCACAGGAATCCAAGGGAAGGGATGCGCCCCCATGTTAAAATTATACACACACATACATGTACATACATACATACATTTATATAACAGTAGCAATGTGTATTCTTCTTCCTAACAAATAAGAGACCAATCATAGTCAATCAAATCATAACGCATTATATCAGTATATAAGTCTGATGTTTGCCTCATAGCAGTCTGATCCGTCCTTATATTCAGATATCTATCTCTTATTAGGATTGGTTGGATGTCTTATTCTCTCCTCTAGAATATTGATCCTTATGGATTAAAATAAAAGATAAGTTTCTAAATCCATCCCATATTGATCCTTCTTCCCCCTTTATATATTTTGTGAGGAAAGGTCACATTTCTTCACCATGTCTTCCCCTTTCAGTGGTCACACCCTTTCACAACTACCACTATTTGAAAGGGTCACAACCTTCCACCATCGCTGCCCCTCTGGAAGTTACTTCTTTCTTCTTCCATTAATCCTTTTTAATTACTATGCTCCCTTTATTCAAATCAGAACTGTCTAATATCTCATAATAGAACTTACTATGATTACCTTCCTCATGATGATCCCTTCTTCCATGCCTTCAACAAATGACATTCCCTCCTATTTATATCTTCATGATGGGAGAGACACAACCGTTCATTATCACAACCTTTCAAGAGAGTCACAACCCGTCATTCTTTATGCCCTTTGAAAGAGTCACAACCTTACATAACTACCACCTTTTGAAAGAGTTACAACCCTTCATCAATTCTTCCCATTCCAATCTTCTTCCATTACTCCTTCCTTAGTCCCCATGCTCCCTTTTTCTTTTTTTCTCCTTCTCCCCTTCCAAATGAAATTATATTCCCCCTTTTATATCTCATGTTTGAGGGAGTCACATCTTTTCATTTCATGCCTTTTGACCATTCATTAAACTTCGTTATATTTTAATTTAATTCTTTTATATTTTAATTTAAATTTTATTTATATTATTTTTATATTTTTATATTTTTATATTTTTATTTACTATTAAATCTTATTTCAGAAAGGGGACATCACATTTCCACAACATGGATAGACAATTAAGTTATTATTTAATTAGTTCACTTAACTTGTCTAATGTTGGAAATGCTAAAAGAACAACCAAGTGTAATAGCTCATTAAAAAGGTATTAAGATGTGTTTTAAGTTCACCGCCTAAGCTTAAGGGATTTTGAACATGAAAAGTAATACATATTCCCCTGAAAGATTTTTGTGAGGGAATAAATGAAATCATTATATTTTAAAATTGGTTATTTCCTCTTTAAAAGTTTTAAAAAGAGGTTGAGCATTCATTTGTGAGGTTGACTTGTGAAAGATATTGTTATGTTGTTGGAATGAATCTGAGTTTTTCCAAAGCTTCTTGAGGACGACAACCGTCTTGAAGTTACTAGTTTCACGGACGAAAACCCCCTTAGCTAGCTGAGTGATTTCATACAAAGATTACCAATGTGTTTCAAATCGAAGTTTCAGATTTGGAGTTCTTAAGATGAAGATTTTTGCAGTGTTTTGAATTGCAGATTTATGGTGTAAAACTTTTCAGTTTCCAAAGTTTAATTTATGTGTGTTTGAGGCGACTTGAAGAGGAAGTTCATTATGCTGGTCATACTTTTCATTTGTGCTAGATCATACCCTTGGAGGAGTTCATCATTGGAGGTTTGAAATTAAATTTTGTGTTCCAAACTAGCTGTTCCAATTTGCTCTTGTAGGCCGTACAATAATTAAAAAGCAAATCAGTTAATTGTGTGGCCATACGTTGTTGAACTCTGCCTGTAGGGAGGGCATGTGATCTCCTAGTCTAAAGTGTTTCCTTTTAAGAGGTTTTCCCTAGCTGATTGGAAGTGCTGAAATATCCCAAACTTGGACACTGTCTCAAATCTGATTTGGGTATTCGAATATTGACATGTTTTTGTTACATCCCTCCTGAACCCCCTTGTAAACCTCTATGGTTTTATATTCATTACAATGGTAAATGATGCCCTAGATGGTTTTATATTCATTACAATGGTAAATGATGCCCTAGATGGTTTTATATTCATTACAATGGTAAATGATGCCCTAGATGGTTTTATATTCATTACAGTGGTAAATGATGCCCTAGATGGTTTTTATATTCATTTCAGGGGTAATAATTGTTAGATGATTTTATATTCACTACAGTGGTTATAATCAAACGCACGGGAGGAAGAAGAAGAAAAGGCTTACAAAGGAGGATTGGGAGAAGGACGTTTTGAGCTAAGGAAACACTCAGACAATTGCATATAGTTCCCAGCTCCTTTGCTTCTCTTCTTTACATGCTTCCAATCAATAACTCTTCCTTCAATGAGAATGTCTGGTAGAGTAGTGTGAAATACGTTTAGTTTCTTTCCGCTGGTTAAAAGAATAGTACTGTGTTATTTTTCCAGCTCAGTCTTTCTTTGCATTGATTAAGGTTGATATTAAACTGCATCCACATCGACATGAGAGTTTATTATGAAAATACTATAATAGAGAAAAGAATTCAGATACTTATTAACCGGAAGATGTATGTTGTTATGGAAGCTAGAAATAACCTTTGTTTTAAAATTCTATATAGAAGAGGTTCAGCTGCCGCCACATTTCCTTCTTGAAAACTCCTTTTTAAAAAAAACTTTCTATCTTTCTGAAAATAAAGAAAAGAATAATCATAAACCTGGTATTTAAAAAAGATAATCATTCTTGGAAAATTTTGGAATTGTTTAGAACGTTTACTTTTCTTTCTTGGCATGTAACTGAGATGGCAGTAGAGTTAAGCCTCCAGATGTATTCCATATCCCTAACATCCAACTAGTAACCAATCGAGTGACGTTAGCCGCTAGAGTAGAGGGAGTAGTGTCGAAAAGGCCAGTGAGTTGGTCAGTCAAAAAGTTGACTGTGAAATCCATAAAGTAACCAGCATGGGAATGGAGCGACTCATTGGTAGTGTCGAGCCTTTCCCCAACTATTTTCTTTATGAGCAAGCCAGCCTCCATTTTATGTACCACATCCTCAGTTTGTTTTTATGGATGCAATGTTTAAAATGTTAGGTTGTCACCCTAGTGTAGTAACTGCTAGGTGGTTGGTAAATTGAGCCGGATTAGGGTGAAAGTTTGACAGTGGATCCTATATGAATTCAAAACTTTGGCCAAGGTGTGATAGGATAGAAAAGTCAGCTTGCAAGGTAATCAAATACACCCTAGTCAGAGAGTCATCACCAAGTTGGCAGCTGTCATAGGGTGTTGGCCGACTAAGAGTGTAGGTTCCTTCACCAGTTCTAGGAAGGCTTAGTAAACAGGTCGCGCCCTTTGCGGAGGGTCGGGCCTCTTCAGTAGAAGTGAGCAAGGGGGATTGAGTTTTGATCCATGGTTGGGTGGTAAAACACCCCAGTGATGCTTTTTCCCTAGATGCCAGCAGTACGCTGAGGATGGGAAAGACAAGCAATTGGTTTCTATTTCCAGCAGAAGCATTAAGACAGTAAGTTTTTCCTCTCTTGTATTTTTTCTTCTTGTAAAGGTTACCTCTTCAGCTTTCCAGCATATGGTTCTTATTCTTAGCAAAGTAGCATTATCTTTATCTTCTTTACTCTTGTTGTTTCTTTTTAAAAAAATGCAAGACAATTTCATGCTTGTATGTGGTTCATTAGTGGTTATTTATTTTCTTTTCCTTAGTGATATAGTTGTTTTTCTTGTATGATCTTCTGCATATTACAGTTTTGCTCCATTTCATTGCAAAATAACAACATGCAAACATACAAGGAAACAATATAGATTTCCAAGGAAATAAGCGATTTCAAAGACAAATATATTCAAAATTATTCTGGTATAAAACATGCACGGTTGTTACATCAAATATATTGTTGTTACAATGCTAGAACATGCATAAAATTTACATGCAACATACCCACATGATTCCACTCCAATATTATCAAGCCCCTGTGAGATATGATCATTTGTAGCATATGGAAGAAGATTGAATGACATGCAAGAAGAGTGACAAATACATAGGTGGAGTTGTTGTGAACATACCCACAAATTATTGCTGCAATATGAGGAATTGAACAATGTAATGCACCTGTGAATCCTAAAGCGAATCCACCAAGGGGGCTGACCTGGGTTTCCGTCCAAATCACCAAACCATCTAGGGTTTTCGTCCTAGGGTTTTACTAGACCTTCAAGCAAAGCTTCGATCTCATAGAGAAAAGACTCAAAATAAAAATAACGATCTCCAGAATGCCTTCACAATTCCCTTTTTTCTCCTTTTATAATAGTTTTTTCCCTAATTTGAGAGAAATACTTTATTTCATTTCCCTCCAATAGGCAACTTTATGTTGTAATTTAAAGTTGTCATTATAATAATGTCACTTTATTAATTTAAGTGACTTTTAATAAATCTTATTTTATTGAAGTCACTTTTAATTAAATTAATTAAAAGCAAGCCATCCTTTTAATATTTAATTTATTTGGACAACTTTAAAATAATTAATTTTATTTATTTATTTCACCGACATTTGGGGACATTACAGTCCTTTCCCGGAGATTGTTTGCCCTCAAGCAATCTGCACCTACATGTTGAAACCAAATGCCTGGATCCCATATAAACTTCAAGAACATTGCTCCACCAATCTGTTGCGCTACTCTGATAATAACAACAATAAAACCGAAGTTGTGAAGCAACTCATCACTCATGCTTCGAATCCTCTTTACATCATCTATGATATGATGCACAAAATCTGCCCTCTTACTAGTTGCATCATCAACCCATGTCTCATGACTATCTGCCCAAACTTGAATGCCAACATTAGGTGACCCCATAACATTGCCTTTTCTATAATTATGGGTTGCATTTTCTTGGAGATGAAGAGGATATATTACTGTTGTTATAACAATCAGCACTGCTATCATGCATTTGTGTCATGTCTTCAACTTTTACAAGCACTTCTTCATTGAAAACTTCATACTCAACACTTGTAGACTCCTCTACATTAATTATTTCATGTGTAAGGGCTGCAAACTCATGAGAATGAGAAAGTAAACTATTGTTGTCCCAAAGCAGAATTTTGACCTCTTTGTTTTCTTTGGAATCATCAATCACCACCAAATTTTGACTTGACTCATTTTCTCCCCAAGTGATTAAAGGTGGTAGTGTCTCAAATAAATCATCTTCAAATGGTGTCACACGGTTACAAGGAATTTCTTTGTGAAGTTCTTCAATTCTTTCATCAACTTGTTCAACTTTTATACCTCTAACAATGTCATTTTGCATCAGAGAAGTGGCTGCTATAGAGGTTTGAATTTCTTTTTGTCTTTCTTCTCTTTGGGCTGTCCAAAAGAGGTCTTCTAAGTACTTATGAGAAGTGTCCATCCTTGATAATGTTTGAGCTATTTTATCATCCGTTACCACCAAATGGTCTTGCAAATCTTTCCACACCAAAGGCTTTTGCTCCATGTTTCCAAAAATTCCTTGAATGCCATGTTCTAATTTTTCTTCATGTGTCATTATTGAAGTCAACTATCACACTAGAAGATGCATTGTGATCACCCAAAGAATCCATACCATCATTATCCATATCAATCTCATGCTTAACATCAAGAGAAGTCATGCTTATCTCTCTTATAGAATTCTTTTGTGAATCTTCTCGCAAAGAGGATGAAGCCTCATGTGAGTCACTCCCCAATGCTTTCCTTTTGTCCTCATGAACCAAATTTGTGTGTTTATCAAATCCTTCATGAGATTTTTGCATACTTCCTTTGAATTTTCTTTCCTCTTATGTTGTTGTTTTGAACTTGTAGATGATTATTCTTCTCTTTTTGGTATAAAAGTAGGTCGAAGTGGTCTATCTGAAACTGTTGCAGCGGCTCTATCGGTTTTACTATGTCTTCTACTACTCTCACTTCTTGACCTTCTTGATTGTGAATAGTCCAATCTTATCTGACCCATGGTTGTAATCATACTGTCCTGTAAGTGTTGTAACATTTGTTGTTGTTCTTGCATCTATAGTTGTTGTTGTTGGGCAAAAACTATCACAAAATCGTTAAGTTGATTATTTAGTTCCCTTGGCGGGCTTCCACCTCTTCTTTCACCCATCTCTATTTCAACTGGGTTAAATTCAGCTTCTTTTGCTCGTTGTCCTGACCTGCTTCTAGAGTAATATCTGTGTGATCCTACCACTCTAGGGTGCATAGAATCAATTCAAACTGACTTACAATAACCCACTTTCACAAACTGATCAGAAGTACCATGCAACCCTCTGGGTATCCATCAAATTGACATGCAACACAAATCCACTAACCAGGATTGCTCGGAAATAACATGCAATGATAACCCTCTTCATAAACTGCATCTAAACTGACATGCAAGAGCGGCTAACTCGCATGCAATCATTTAACTTGACATGCAACTAAAAATCTTTGACATGCAACTGAAACCCCCACAGGCTAGCAGGGTTTGAGGCTCTGATACCACTGAAATATCCCAAACTTGGATACTGTCTCAAATCCGATTTGGGTATTCGAATCTTGACATGTTTTGCTCCATTTCATTGCAAAATAACAACATGCAAACTAAAACATGTCGAGATTCGAATACCCAAATCAGATTTGAGACAGTATCCGAGTTTGGGATATTTCAAGTGCCTAATCACTTGAAGGATTTTCCCAACCAAACTGAGCTGGACTTATGGAGTTATCATTATTACAAGAGCTCATACATGAAAACAACTTTTAAGTAGTATTTATATTTAATTATTTCCTTTCTTAAACTTTATGTTATATATCATGTATAGTGTCAAGATGTTTGAGATGGGTTTCAAATCTTTAAGAGTTACAGTGCAAATTCTTGTTTTAGAGGAACTTATAAGTTTTCATACTTAGACAAATTTCAAAGATCAGCAGTCTTCAGTCTGTGTTCGGTTCTGTTATGACAATTAGATAGCAGCATCAAGGTGTTATCAGACCTGCAACAGCTTATTCTTTTGTATTACATCAGCACTTATATCAGCTTTACCTTTACTTTATCAGCATTTTATAACAGCGGCATACTTCTATTTTGTCATGGTTGTATGCAAGCTAATACTGTAAGCACTGGATGGTAGTAACACTGTTATATGCTGATACTCATCCCATGGAATAAGTGGTAATATTGTAGTTGTACTCACCACTGAATAAGTGGAAGCTTTGTTCTGGAGTTGCTCACTGAATGAGTGGATGTTTTGGTTGCAAGTGGTTATCTTGTAATAAGCATTCCCACTGAACAAGTGGAAGTGCCCTCGGAATTCCCACTGAATAAGTGGATGTTCACTTATTTCAGTGCTGCATTTGCAGTCCACTGAATAAATGGTATTGGCTGGCTTGTCACCTAGTGCTTTACTTTCAATTGCTACTTCAGTTTAATAGCCCATCTTGGGAGGTAGATGATCAGAAAGTAGAAAGGAAGTTGCCTTGTATTTCATTTCCAATTGCAATATTTTTCAAAAAAATATCTAGGGTGCTCATTACAAAAAACTGCACCTGAGTTGAACTTTTTCTATCAAGTGCAGTTTTTGGTAATGATTGTAATAAAAATTTCCTCCAAAATAAAATTAAAAAGCATTGATATTGAAGCGCATTTTTTGGTGACGACCATGATAGAAAGTTCCTCTAGGTGCACCTTTTGGCAACGATTGGAGTGAAAAGTTCTCCAAAATAAAAATAAAAGGTAAAATGTTGATATTACTATTGAGTATGTTGTCATTGATGTCAAAGGTTGATGATCAAGGTCATATAAATCTCAGAGGATTACTCAAGGTAATATAGAATTTGGGTAAGCTACCTTGTTGTCTACTTGAAGTGTTTGAGGTGGTTGAGCTGCTTGAGGTGGTTGAGCTGCTAGAGGTGCTTGAGGTGCTTGGTTGCCTGGTTGAGCTACCTGGTTGTTTGGTTGAGCTACCTGGGTGTCTAATTGAGCTGGTTGTGTGTCTACTTCAGCTGCTTGCTTGTCCACTTTCTTGCCATGTCAATTTGCCAAGTCACCGAGTGTATTTAAAAGGCAAATATCAAATTGAATATTTCATTCACGAAAAAAGAATGTAGAGGTAAATATTTGAATATCAACAAAGTGAGTCTAATGTTTGGCCATTTAATTCACAAATGGTATTGGCTGAAGCAAATACCAGTGGCAGTGTTGTAATGTTTGTTTGTGGACAGCTTTAAAAATTCATCGATTCCTTTATCCATTCTATTTTTGGGAGCCGGCTTAAATTCCTATAACGTTCTGCATTAAGAGTGATTCCTTGCATGGACTGTATTGAGTCGATGCATGCATGATGGGATATTACTACCATAAAGTGTTTGGGCACACAGATATATTGAAGGGGTTTTGTTCGGAAAGTGTCGCGTATGGTTTTTGAAATCAGAGTTGGTTTCCTATGCTATGGTCAATGAATGGTGTGATAATTATCTCTGCTATCTTGGGCGGCATGATTCAGGCATTAAGCAGCAGTGTGAATGCTGTGTTTATGATTCCCTTGAGTGCTGGGCGGAACTTTTTTTGAAACGTGCATGACAAAAAATCTGTGTAAAAAAAAACACAAGTATCCTGTAGATTGGAGTAAAACAATGTCTAAGAAATAGAGAGGCGAGCATGCTATTCATGGTAAGATGGAGTTGCTTCTAATAATACAGAAGTATGGCTTTGTCAGTGCTGTGGTGATTCATTTATTGGCTGGCCTGGTGTAACATTTTTTCGAGCATGTATTGGGTTGTTGAGTTCGGCTATTATTTTGCCGTGAGTAGGGATATTCTTTATGGCTGTAACTGAGCAATGAGATTGTTTTAATGGTGGAGAAAACTTGGGTATGGCTATATACCATACTTGGATACAGATTTTATGTGATGTATTTTGCATAAAAATATACGGATGAGAAAGATGAAATAGACATCACTGAAGAGGTCAGTAAATAATGCAATTAAGGTGTGTGGGTATTAGCAGATATTCAGTATGTGATTTTTGAGTTATAGCTTTGAAGGAGTTGTGCGTTACTGATATATATAGTTGAGCATGTTATTCTGAGATACAATGTTTTTGATTAGGTGCCCATTTGAGGTTGGTGCCTCAGCAGATTGGAGTTGGTGCTTCAGTTGTTCGGAGTTAGTGCTCCAAGGAGAGTAGGTGCTCTCTATGAGTTGTTGCTCACTTTAGTAATCTGGGTTGGTGCCCATTTTTGTTAATGAAAGCTATTGTAAGCTGTGCTTGAAAGATGCTGACTTGGATCTTTACTGAAAATTCTGAGTTTTGTGTGCAAACAAGTCTTTGGCCAGCGAGTGATGTGCTTTTGGTTTTTTCTGTTTTTTGGATTTTTCGGTCTTTTTGATTGTTTTTCAATTTTTTTGGAATTTTTTTAAAGATTAGAGATGCAAAGAAAATTTAACTAATCTGAAAACAAATCTGAATTTATTCACTTCCAAGCAATGTTCAACAATGGACCGTACCAGCCATGCTAATGTCATGAAATTGAATTCTGATGATTCTCCTACAATCCACACCCTTTTAATTGCAGATGGAAATGGAAGATATGTAAACACAGACCTCTGATCTGCCTGTAGATGCTAACGCAGGGTTGTAAGGAATCCATGCAGGACTGAGGGTATGGCGTGGCTCTTCTAAATGTTGATATGGCAGCTCTAAAGTAGATTTCTAACGCTCAACTCACTGCTATAACTTTCCCGCGCAATTTCAGTCACATCCAACACCAAATATCTCCCCTATAGCTGACTTCGGCCTCTGCTGGAATGGTACGGCTGGCTGGAAAGGTGTCAGCACTCAATTCAGTCCAAAAATATGCTCAGAAATTATTCTCAGCCACCTACAATATATTCAGACCTCAATTCCTGCTCAGATCATCCCAAACAATGAAACACCACTCTCTAAATTGGATCGCTGTTACTGCCTGTAGATGTATGGCAGTGTTGGAATGTCAAATGGTGCCCAAAAAAAACCTCACTATGTTTGATCTGCAATTTCTGCCCTTCTTTCACCCAATAACCAGAAGAATTATATATGAAATTAATGCCCAATTGCTGCAGTCAACTGGAAAGGCCAAATAAACCCAATTTCTTCAACTCTGGAGGAACGTCCAGGCTGATTGGTGCAAGAGTTTCCGTTCTTGTACCCTCAAATTGCTGAAAACTCCATCTGAAGCTCTCCTCAATTGCTGTAGGTCAAAATTCTAAATCCTGGATGCTTAAAAATGAAAGGCCCAAGCCACTTTATTTCCTCTCTTCAAGCCATTCGAACCCTATTAGGGTTTTGGCATTATTTTTTATTAGTTTTTATTGAAATCATTGCTTTTCCAATAGATTCAATCCTCTAGGCCCCTTTTATTTTAATTTTATTAACACAACTATTAAGTTGTGTCTAGGTAAATCGGCCCATGGCCCTTATTATATTTTATTTAATAAAGTGAATATAAAATTTTATTCATAAAATGCAATCTAGGGCTCAAATCTGAATTCCGTGTAAAGAACTATGATCTCTGATGCTGACTGAACCCTGCAGGCTAACTGGCAATTCATCTTTAAAAATAGGAACTCACCCTAAAAAATAAGAACCTCGCTCCAAACTCTAGAAATTGCTCAAGAGGCTCCTGCTCTGCTCTGTGGTCCCTTGGGTGGTCATCCAGTCAACTGCCAGTTCTCCCTAAAAAATAGGAGACCTCCCTAAAAGTAGGAACTGCCTCCTGAAAGCTCAAAATGACTCACAGAGCCCCTACAATGCTCTATGACACTCAAAATGAGTCCCCCAACCATCCCATTGACCTATGGGAACTCATGTGATAGGTCAACCCTCTGCTCGTCTCCTATCACCTAGAAAGGAGACATTATAGTGGTTTTTTACCTGAAAGGGAATTCCACGGGAAATCTAGCATTTGCATCTTGATGTTTGCTCTCTTTAAGTTTTTATATGGTTTCATGCATTTAAAAGTTTGAAATCTGAAATACCGATTCACCCCCCCCCCCCTCCCCCTCCATATTTTATGTGCGCTCTTCAATTACGATACAATTTTTGGTGACAGCTATAGTAAAAAGTTCCTCCAAAGTTTAAAATAAAATAAAATATGTTGATATTGAGGCGCATTCTTTTGCAAAGAACGTAATAAAAAGTTCCTCCAAAACAATAAAGGAGCCATTTTTCAAACATTAAGTCACCATGGCCAAATAATCAAGTTGAGTGATTGGCATATCGTCATGACTAAAAGGTTTCAGATTTTTTTAAACATTCACTTTGGTCAGTCCATGAAAAAAAAATTATCAAAATTATCCAAAGCCACCTGCCTAGAAGTCTATTTTCAACCCACGCTGACAATAGCTCATGCTCTTTTTAGCAGTCACCTTTCCCAAAGAAAGAAGCATTCTTTGGGATTTGTTATTTTTAGTTGAAGCTATTTATAGCTTGTTCTATTTTTAGCACGAAATTTTTTTGGAGGAGACAGCTATTTTAGATCATCTATTTTTAAAAGCCTATTTTAGATATCTTGCCATGCAAAAAATGTTACTTCTAAAACATAAATTGCAATAGTTTCAATCATCAATTGAACAAACAATCATACGTCTTAAAATTAGAATTAGTGAAATAGGATTAATCTGTAATAAAGCTTGCACTCATGCAATCAAGCTATTTATGGTAGTAGTTGATAACTTCCTTCCTTATTTCATGTAATGTTCTGAACATAGTATAAATAAGTGTTATTTTGCACCTAACTCCTAATGGGAGTTCTCATGCCTATATATTGAAATTACTATTCACCAAGTATTTACTGTAATTGTTAAATATAGAATTCCTATTTTATTGGTATTTAGTATGCCTATTTCACTTTTAAATTACTATTTAAAGTGTATTTGCCTTGTGTTATCATGTTTTTCCAACATAAAAATTAATAATTACAAAAAGCTTTGTACTGTAGAAGGTATGAGATTGACAATTGTTGCTTTGAATGCAATCACCATGTTTACTTGTAACGTCTTGTGTATGTGTTTTAAATATTTAATCAGATAATCTTTATATTGCACTTGTAATTGCATTATTTAATTTTTGTTTTTAGCTAAATAGCTCATGCCTCTAGTCTTAGGATTTATTTTCAGTCAAAATGCATAAAATCCTTTACATCATGTTGAAAAAGTGTTTCAATCTTTTATGCTAGGCCAACTAACAAGATACACATTTGTTAGTTCAGATTTTTGCCTTTCTAAAATAGCTTTTTAAACGACTAACAATGCCCAGGATTAAAAGACAAAAATGAAACGAACAATTGGAGGGATCTTTGTAAAACAGATGATCTTCCTCTGAATTTTGGAGTTACAGCTCCCTCTTATGATTAATTTTGATTTTTGGGGTATGCTTTTAACCAAAAAGCAAAAAAGGCAAATTAACATCCGAGCATAACTATACTATAGATGCAAAGAAAGATTTCAAGCAATATTTGAAAGGAGGTGATTTGACACAAAGTTCAATTCACCCACGATGTAATATGAAAGGACAGGGGAAGAATCCTCCTCAACACAGAACTCAAAGTTTCCGATATGAAAGCATGATAACCATTTCGAGTAGGCAAATATCATAGAATATTGTCATAACACAGTTTATTTTACAATAAGGAAGATTATGACAAATACACAACTTTGAACACATGCATTGCCATTCAAGATAATTGGAGAGAAATTCATGACACAAAGTTCAATTTATTTCCACTACCAAAAATAGCTACATTTCAAAATGTATCCCTTTGTCATATGTTTCTTTATTATCCTTTTCCCAAAAAGAGAAGTCCTACAAAAAAGAAGACCCTTTTCTTGGCCACTCAAAGGCCTATATATACAAAAAGAGCTAAAATTGTTTCAGTTACGAAAATAACGATCTTGAAAATGACCGGTATCAAGAAAGGAATTTTAAAACGGAAACAGTTTTACCAACCCAAAAATTACTAAGATTCCATGCATACTAAAATAAGGGAAATCATCATTCCTAGAGTGCAGGAACCCGTTCAACTTCCAACTAAATTTCCATAAAAAGTTGATGAAGCTCAGCATTCACTTCTTCTTCCTCCAAGACGAAGATGTCTCTGCGATATTCCGCATAACTGGTCTTTTCCCTCCATACCACATTACATAAGTCAGATATGACATCAAGCCGGTCTAACTCAAGCCAATTCAAATTCGGTTCTACCATAGGCGCAGGTTCCTTGTTCCACTCTTATGCAATCACTGGAAGCGCCATTCTGAGGAGGATTGGTTGATCATTTTCAGAAAGGAATGAACTTGAAAATACAACCACCTTTCTTGATAAACAAGCTTTTAAACTCATTTAATTTCGACAACAGATGATAGTAATTCCCGTTTGGAAAAACATGTTGCCAACTCAGTAAATTCATTCAGTTACACTTCAATATTTAAGGAACTGTACCATGTCAGATTTGAAGAGATTTGCATGAAAAGACAAGCCTTGCAACTTGGTCGGGAGTAAATGGAATTACTGCCTTAGACATATTGGAGGATCAGGTGATTTTTGAACTTGAGCACCTTTACACAATCAGCAATCTGGATGAAAAGGCCCGACATCCCGATAAAGCACCTTCACTGTCGGGGGATCGCAAGAAACTGGAACTCCGGAACTCGGTTCAAAGTTGCCAACTGCCTCATAGTATGTTGAGTCGGAGGGTCCACTAATATAAGAATTGTAGAACAAGATCGGGAATTTTCATGTTTCCAGACTTTGATGAAAACCCAATAAACTGACTTAACATGGGTACTTAGGACTCATGAGTTGCCGATGGGATTATCATTAGTGAGGCAGGTTTGAAAGTTCAAAATTGTTGGGTTTCAAACTTAGGATAACAACATTTAAAATACATTCGGCTTGAATGTGAAATCCCTTAAAAACGTTGTAAAGATTGTAAATTGCAAGTACATATTGATCATAGCAAGTTAATTTTTATTTTAAGGAGAGCTTCCCCTTCTAGTTTGAAAAGGAGTTCTATTGCACATTTATTATGTTTTGTGATGCACTGAAAAGTGCAAATTAAAATGCTGACACATATATTGCTTCTCCAATTTGTTGGGTGTTTAAGATGGAGGTTTCATGATGAGTTTTGTAAGTACTATTATGCTGCCATAATTGCTTCAGTGCAAATCAAAATGCTGACGGGTGTATTGCTTCTCCAATTTGTTGGGTGTTTGAGATAAAGGTTTCAAGGTGAGTTTTGCAAGTACTATCATGCTGCCATAATTGTTTCAGTACAAATTAAAATGTTGACACATGTATTGCTTCTCCAATTTGTTGGGTGCTTAAGATGAAAGTTTCATACTGAGTTTTATAAGCACTACTTCCATAATTGCTTCAGATCTTTTGTCAACGATACTCCAATAATGGCTTAGACTCTACAAATGTATTGTAACCATTCATTATAAATAATATATTGAGTTTCTCAGGAGTGTGGGTTTTTCTCCCAAATAGGGCTTCACTAAAATAATTATTATTTTATGATATATTGATTTTGTGTTTGTTTCCTAGTAACTATATGATCAGTTTAATTTTTGCATATACCTCCATTAATTAATTAGTGTCAAACATATTTCACACCTTTAGTTCCTTTCGTGAACAAGGTCCATTTCTTTGTTAGAACATCCAAAGGATAAAATACTTGTGCAAAATTCATGATGAACTGCCTATGGTATCTAGCATGGCCAAAGGAAGACTCTATCCTAGTCATGTCATCCATTGCATCCATTTCCACAATGATCCTTATTTTATCCAAGTCCATCTTCAATCTGGCTTTACACGCTCCATGGCCAAGGAGCTTCCCTTTAGGTACTGCAAATGTACAAATGTTTGAATTCAAGGCCAATTGTGCTGCATGCACTTTGTTAGAGCTTGTATATGTGTCTCTAGACTCTTGCAAATGAATCAATTGTCCAAAAAGGACTTGAATTTTCCCAATGCCATCTTATCAAAGCCATGCTAGATTAATCTACTAAATAGTAACCAAAGCAGTGCAAAGTCCAAATTGCATTTGATTGTATGCATACACCCCTCAACAAATATTCTTATTTCTCCTGATTCTTTGTCCCGACTTCAAATTTATTACTATTAGGAATACCCAATCACTTGCTTGCACCTTAAAAATTATGCATGCATCAAACTATCAATTCCTAGAATTTTGCAATACAATTTTGATTCGTTGAATATGCTTTCCTTCATACTAGTTCTGCTCCAAGTATTAAAAGAATTGATTCTATGAACATTTATATCTGGCAATACCTCCATTGGGTATTTATATGTCGAAGCAAATATCTCCTTATAGTCTATAAATATTTTTAATACACTAGTCTTCAATACTAGATCCTAGCCATTTCCAACCATGATCATTTTGGTATCTCCTTCCAATCCAAATTTCTCAGTAGTTCATGTCTGAGGTGCTTCCAAATTGATGTGCAAATTTCTCATCTATGTTAGCATTACCCTTTTTACATTTTGTGAATTCTAGAGGATACGTTTGATCAGTAGATTCTTTCTAATTATCTCATTCAATTGTTTTCTCTTCTTCAATATCCATCTCCACAAAATCATACACAAGGTACAGGACTTCAAAATCTTCCATTTGGCCAATGGAGGAGTCCTTTGAGAGCTAAGTTACCGGGTTCCTTGGAAAAGGCCCAAAATCTGATCCTAGTACAGTTCTAGTTCCGGTTCTAAGCCAATTCTCCTTAGGTTCCGCCCGGGCTCCCTGGAAGGACCTGTCGGAACCCAAGGAGAACTCATAGGGACCCGCAATTGTGGATGCTAAAAAATGGGCCCCACGTGCCATAAAAAATTATTTTTTAAACCTAAAAAGTCAACAAATACTCTATTTTCGACCTCTAAAGCATGTCTTTGCTCATTTTATGTTTCATTCTTCTCTCAAGCATATTTCACAATTTTTGCTTTGTTATACAGCTGTAGCATTTTTCTTCAAAGGTGAACGCTACAGAGGAATAAGACACGCATCAAAGGCTTAGGAATCGTTTATTTAAATTTTAATTATTTTAATTATTTTTATTTTATGAGTATCACGTTTCTAACTTACTATTATATGTTTGAAGTTTTGAACCAATAATGAACGAATTGAACATGTATGAATCTATGATGTATATATATATATATATATGTATTTGTATGTATATATATGTGTGTGTGTGTGTGTATTTGTATGTGTGTGAATATATATACATATATATATGCGGAATCGGAACCCAAGAAAAAAAAATTGCCGAACCCGCATATATGTATATGTATGCTGAACCAAAACCCAAGCAAAAAAAAGTTGTCGAACCCGCATACCCGAACCTGTATCAAAACAAGGATCGGTAACTTAGTCTAAGAGTCGATTTCATCCTTGAAGTAAGATTGTTCTTCTAAAACCCCTTCATCATTCGGCTCTATGCTACCTAAGTTTCCAAATACCAAACATTCTTCATCAAAATCTAAACTTGATGACTCTTTAAAAGAGGCTACCTCTTTGCTCACTACTTGGTTCTTTAAATCTCATATATATTTCTAGCAGCTAACAAATTCGTTTCACAATTATAGTTGATTTTAGCAACTATTAGTAAACCTTGACCCAATATTATATCATGGGCTTTCTTCACTAAGATGACTAAAATTCAAAATAAATGGTTGGGTGCCATTAATAACCTTTTGCACCATTCGAGTCCCAACACCTTTATACCATATTGATCTACTCCCACCGATTGGGACGTCGGTGGCTAGATTGTGGGTTTCTTGAGACTCCTCCAAGTCTCCTTAATAACAATGTTCACACCAAATCTAGTGTCAACAATGGTATTAGTAAGCTTATTCTCTAGCATCTCCACATGCATAATTGTAGGTTATCAAGCTAAATTCATCATTAGGAGCATAGGTTCAATTAATTTATCACCTAAGAGGAGGTTTCACTCTCCTTTTCTTCTTTTGCTTCATGTTATCTCCGTCGCCCAACCTTGTGCCATCTAACACTAGGCATGCATGTGTACGGTCCATGTCGTGGCCTTGTATGTTTGTAGTTATAGCCTATCTGAAAAATCATGCAATAAATCCATCACCTTTATTCTATTGTGGTTTGCAATACTTTGTTGATAATAACCTTAGCAAAACTAGGTTTTCTTGTTGCTACACCAACATTGATTACTATCACTCTTCATACATTTCTCCCAACATCGGCTCTTGCTTCTGAAAACCTTTACTTCTTTGTGGGTGCATCTGATAGTCAACTCTTTTTGCTTGTGATCTAGTTGTGTACGAGGAAATCTTCAACCTATTGGGAGCAAGCTCAAACATGAGAAGTTAGCGGGTTAGCGCATATAATTCATGAAACAAGCAAGAACCAACAAGAAATCTTCATAACATCAGATTGAGCTAAAACAAGCTATTGCACCCTATACTATTTGTTTGATTTGCTCTTTTAGATTGGATGTGAATGTGCTCTCTCAAACACAAATGGAGTGGATCCCCATTGCAATGCAAGATTGGAAACAAAGAAGAGATTCAAGAGCTAGTATGAGGAACTAGTCTCAAATTCTTCTCAAAGATGATGTCTTAAACTATGGAAATGATATGCAACGTGCAAGATAAAAACTATGATTCATTAACCATTAGCCTAGCATGTAACTTCTAAATGATTTAAGCATACAAGCATGAAAACTAGAAATGAGCTTCTAAAACTAAAATAGCATAATAACAATGCAAAATGAGAGATGCCAATACAAGAGGAGAAGGCCTCTATTTATAGATTTGTGGGAGAGAAGAGGAGGGGCTTGAATGAGGTGGCACCTATGTGGCATCCACATAAGGGCCACATAAGGGACACATGGGCTTCGAAGGGATGGCTATTTTAGAGTCAAACATAGCATTAAATGTTTGAGTGGCTCAAGATATTCAAGTGGGGGACAAATATGTAAGAGTATTTAAGAGGAATGGGTGACCATTTTGGAGAGAATTTCCACACGTGTGAGCATTCCATTAGCATTAAAAAGGTTAGGAATCACCCTTTTAAGTAGGACCAGAGAATAATTAGGTGGGGAAGTATGCTTAGGAAGTGAGGTGATGCGTGTAGAGTAGGAATAGGGTAGACCTCTAGGTTGGATTAATAGGTCTCTAGGTAGGGTTTAGATTATAATTCAAATTAGATTTGAATAAATCCTAGCTTAGAAGACTTAGGGATATGGAGGATTTTTAATAAATATGAATTTATTAAAAAGGGGGATTTTGTGAGGCAAATGTATTTAAATAAAATACATTAGAATAGTATTTAGATTATTGATAAATACTAGCAATGAAACTATTTAATTGATTAAATTAAATAGTTAGATGAATAAAAGGGAATTTAATATTAATATTAATATTTTTGGACGTCTACACTAGTGATTACCATTATCATGTCCTCATCAATGCCACCAATTATATCGACAATTACAATCAACATAACCTTTGAGCCCACATGACAAAGAATTATGGAAGTATCTTGATTGGTAGGTCAATATCTTGCAAAATGACCCCACTCATTACACTTTCGAGATTGTGCAACTAGTTGGCCATGGCCATCGTGCTAGACCCATCTCCTGCTTCCACCCATATTCTGATTCCTATTATGTCTTTGCCTTTAATATCCACCAGGTGATGCACTTGTGGATGTGCTTGCAAGTGCATCTTTATTTGTCTACTACTTCAATAGAGTCATGGGTGGCTTCAATGGCCAAATAATACTTGGGCACTCTTATTATTCAAATTGAACGGGCAATCCTTGACTAAATGGCCCATGAATTGACAAACTTCACAAAACATTCTTTTTGGGCAATTGGCTTGAGTATGACCTACTTTACAGTTTGCAAACCAAACTTAATCAAAGATATATTCCCCTATTTTGAAAATAATTGGCAATCACACCCTATTTCCATAGTGAAATCCACAAATAAAAAATATTTAATAAACCAACCAGTGGCATGCAATCAGACTATTTCACTGTTGCAGCAAGGGATTCAAAGGAACGATTAAGAAAGTTCATTAAGAGTCAAGACATATAGATTAAGCCAGCCTTTAAAATATAACTTCTGTACAAAATAAAAGAAGTGACTTACGTTTGTTACTCCAAAATCCAAAATATAAAATAACATAGCTGATCCAAATGCTACAAAAGAAGTTAATCAAAGATATTTAAAAAATTTTAACGAATTGCCATAAAAAAAATGTGTCTATAAAACTTAAGTGTATGTGACACTAACCTCATCTGGTCCAAGGTCTTGTTTTCCCCGATCTCTAGCATCTATTGACTCTATACCAGAGTTCATATCACAGAGATGGATATTTCTTGATCTAGATGCCATTGGTATAAAACTCTCACCATTTACTTCAATTCTTGGAACTTTCTCCAACTTTTTTTCTGTCGCTGCCACAGGCAAACATATTGTTTTGGTATCAGATGAAGAGTGAAAGGACGTGCCTTTTTCACCAGATGCTTTCTTTGTTGACGGTGCAAAAAATATTGAATGATTATTCTCTTCCTGTATTTCCTCTTTATTAGGTAGGCATTGAAGTTCCTTTTCATGATTAGTATCTTCAATCTTTATGACCGATGGCTTCATAGAAGATATGTCAATGTCTGCTTCCTGTTTAGAAGCTTCAATATGAGGCTTCCCTGATTGTAACCTTTCTTCTTCCTCTTCAGCCAAACAAATATCCACTAGAGAATCTGGCAACTCGCTGGAAAGTCCACTGTCTCCGCATCCATAATTGTTTGTTTTTGCAATCAGATTTTCAGGATCTCTGAACCTGTTTATTGTCTGAACAGAATCAAAAGATCTTGAAAACTCCTGTCTGTCATCTTCTTCGAGATCTGGCCTGCCACTTCCACTGCTAGGAAAGATATCCCCCAAGTGAAGAGGAGTTGTGAGCATGTCTTCATAAACAAGTTTACCAGCGACCCCTGTAAATGAACTACAAAAATCTTCTACCTTCGGATTCGAAGCACCACGGACATCCTCCATAGCATCTACTGCCTTGGAGTAAGTGCTTCTAGACACTGCATGACAACAGACCTCCCGGACATCCACATCCTCATTGGAAACGCCCATGCCATTTCCGCTTACCTCCTGAGCAAACTCGTCCCAATCACTAGCTCCAAAAACTACCTCTGAATTCAAGAGCAATGGATTATCATTGTCTGTTTCTTTCACATCAACCCGAGCATTCAAGGACCTGTCCCTCTGTGAGGGTTTCAACGCGTCATCTTCATCATCTGTTGCATCTCCCATTATTGAATCAAACTCACTCTGGCTATCAAAATCTGAAGACCTCTTGGACATCGAGAAATGATTTTTATCATGCAACCTACACAGTTCAGACACGTCATTACTTTCTCCTTCATGATCGGACACAAATTCTCTTGTAAAAGAACACCCTTCACCAGCAATCGACCCATTTACTTCCCAATCACCTGTCTTGAGATTCAATTGCCCTACACCCACATCCTCTCTATCCAAATCTGCAATTCTACAATCTTCCCCAAAATTGCAATCAAAAGAATTTGATGTCGGCTGCGGAGACTCAACACACTCAACTGTTCTAAATTCAAAAATGTCAGACATATCGTTCTTTAAGGATTTTAATTCTGAAATCTGTGATTGACATATCAAGTTCAAATTACCCCAATTTGCCTGATAACCATCCAGTTCCAATACGGTGTTCAAGTCCTTGCATCCATCTATTCTGCTCTCACCCCTATCGTCTGGCCCATATAGTTCACCCTCTGCTGTACTCAAAGCGCCATCTTCCTTATGATCAGACCAAACCCTAGGGTTATTATTATTGTTCTTATCAACCCCAACCCCAATACCGTTTTGTGATGGCAAAACGAAATTCTTCTTCCTGTGCAAATTTTTACTATTTTTTTTCCTCGACCTTGACGATCTCAACGGTGAACCTTCGGTCTCGTATCCAGGGGAATCAAACTGCTCCAGATTTCGGATTTCTTGGAAGCTCATATTTCTATGGGAACCGATTTCTGAGTCGAGGAAATAATCATTGCAGCTTCCAAAAGAGCCACAAACTGTGGGCGTTTCGAGCGAATTTGCAGTTACATACCCAATTGCCATGCCTTTATTATTATCACAATCTGAATCATCGCATTGAAATATTTTTTCCCCGCAAGAGGAATAATGGGACGATGGTGGTGGAGAAGAAAATTCAAGATTTTCAGAGGCATGCGACTTCAGCTTTAAATTCGGAATACTGAAAGCCCCGAAATCAGGAGGAGAATTTCCATTGATCATTTGAGAGGAATGGATTTCATTCCGGGAAAACCGAATTTGAATTAAAAAAATTATAAATTTATCAGGCTTGAATGCTTACCTTGTGTTTAATGAGCACTCCAGATTTTTTTTCTCTCTAATTGTTTTGGTATGGGCAGATCAGGAGCTCACAGACTGTAATAATGGTTGTGATACCACGTGTTTTATTTTAAGCTGGAAGTAACAAGCAGAATCGTCTCCATTATTTGTGAATTCCGAATGGGCTTCCTGCTGTGGGATCCACAGATGAGATGTGTAGGAATTCAACCCTTCTACCAGTCTACTAGTCTTACAATTAGGTGAGACGTTGTTTGCCACGTTGAATTGTGAGCCGTATATAAAATTGTTGTTAAACAGATAATGGGGATAACTGCAAATGATCTTGCACTTTTTCCTTCGGAGTTTTCTTTAAAAATTGCTATATAATATGAATTTTATTCTATTTTATTTATTTTTAAAAATTAATTATCATTTTTTATTTAATTCATTCCTTTTTTTTTATGGAGGGTTTAGGAACCCGGCCCACATGTGTCTACATGTGCCTCTTTAGTTTAGAGCCAAGGACTGAGGAGCATCCACGCTGCCAAATTCAGCCTCATCCTTGGTGGGCTCTTTGTGAACCATTTAACTTCACAAGTAGACCAAGGGCCCATTGACAATTCATTCCTTTTGACTTTTCATTCCTTTTGACTTTGTAAAAGAACATTGTTTTTTGTTTTTCAAATTTAAATATAGAGTTGATTTAATCTTTTCAATTACCTTTAATATGTTAATTTGAACTAAGAAACATTTTACTTGTGTATTTAAAATTTGTGTAACAATCAATTATAATATTTAAAATTTGTGTAACAATCAATTATAATTCATTTTAGCTATCTATAAAGCACACTTCAAAGATTATTTTTTTTCATAATTGAAACAAATATCACTTCATTACCTTCTTGCGTCAACATTTAGAATGTTTGACTAGTGCCTTTGATCATTTCCAATAGTAGTTGACTCACTCTCTTAGGGCCCGTTTGGTTGAGGGGTGGAATTGGAATTGAATGGGAATTGGCATTTCTGAATTCCCAAAATGTTCAATTCCTTGTTTGGTTCCAAAATTAAAAATTGGAATAGGGTTATGCGAATTCTAATTTTGGGTCATTTTGAGCATTCCACAATTCCTTCTCAGACCTGGAATTGGAATTGAAAGTATTATTTTGGGAAGGAAAATTCATTCC
>MU218640.1:259719-283080 GCA_018584345.1 Thuja plicata | reverse complement strand
TGACATCTTGGAAGGAGAAGAACGTGGATCTTAAGCAAAACTCTACCATATTGGCAATCTCAGGATTAACCTTGCATTTCACGATATCGATAGAGTCGGGAATGGGAACCTTGGTGAAGAGAGAGACTACATCAAAACTTACCAAGATGTCGTTAGTCTCTAACTTGGTATCCTTGATAAAGTTGACAAAATGGTTAGAGCCCTTGACAAAGGAGTCAGAATTACCCACCAAGGGCGAGATTAATTTAGCAAGGTGAGATGCAAGAAAGTAGGTGGGTGAGCCTATTGTGTCCACAATCGGCCTCAAAGGAATGCCTCCTTTGTGAATTTTTGGTACACCATAAATGCGGGGGGTTATCGCCTTGGTAGGCAAAAGTCTTTTTTTGGTTGCGCCATCAAAAGAGGAGTTGGACACAACATCTTTGACTTTTTTTAAATATTTGGGGCAAGGGTTGCGTGTGAGAATTTTGTAGCTCCTAGAGTCAGAGAGAAAGTCAAGCATCTTGGAGACGTATTCCTGTCTGTCCATAATGACGATGGCATTTCCTTTGTCGGCTTTGGAAATCACGTCATTATGGCGCATAAAATTATTGAAGGCTAGCATCTCTGCTTTGGGGACGTTGCGCTTGGGCGGTTTGGCATGTCTAAGAGCCACGGCACAATCTTGTCTGATTTCTTCAGCACAACCTGAGGGTAGAGAACGAATAGCATTTTCAATTTCTTCTAAGTGAGGCCTAGTCTGCATCTTATTTTTCATTCCTTAATGCTCTTTGCTCTTATCCTGATGATGAATCACGGAGTGTGATCCGAAACGTTGATGCTAAAAATTACACGCAATCAAAATCCAGAAATCAAGCTGAATAATTCTTATGGATTGTGGAAATCTGATCGATTTAATTAATAGCCCAATTGCCAGAATGGATTCAATTCCAGAATTGGCAATTCCAGCATGCACAAATTCCACGAAACAAACGGGCCCTTAGGGGTTTGACAAAGGTGGGGCATATTATTATTGTGTAATGTCCTTTTTTATGATATTTTTGAGTTTCGTCTTAAGGTAATAATTCTAATTCATAATTATAATTACTTTATCAAAAAGTATAAATTTATTATAATATTAACAAGTGTCGCTAGTACTTGCCTTTAGGTTTGTAATTAATTTAAATGTAAAGTAATTTTTTAATTATAATTTATTTTTATAATTATAATAATAAGTATTTTTTTTAGTTTTGTAATATAAATTGTAATTAATTTGAATTGTAAATTAGTTTCAATTATAATTAAATTTAATATTAATTATAGGATTATGGTTAATTTAAAATTATGTTTAATATTATTGTTAGGCAAGACTTAGCATTAAACTTGTGTTTACAATTAAATTTTTAATACAAGTAATATATTAATATTATATTAATTTAAAAATTATAAATTACATAATATAAATTAAAATAAATATAAAATTAGCATAATATTTCAATATATATATATATATATATATATATATATATATATATATATATATATATACCTAATCATCTTGTAGATTTGAAATGCCATATTCAAGTTAGCAGTGGTTTTGCTATTAAGTGTATACATAAGCACTAATATGTCTCTCTGGTAGCCAGTTGCGATGAAAGATTTCTTCCCACTTTCATTCGACTCATCTTTTTTTCTTTTTTTTTTTCTTTTTTCTTTTATCAGTAAAAGGTCGTAGCCAAATGATTTTATTAATTAATTAATATTAAATACAGATGAGAGTTCACCCCATTCACTATGGCCGCTGGTAGGAAAGAACGGGGTCAAGAAAACCTCCAGCCTTGCCCGAGACCAAAGTCCATAAAAGTTACATAAATGAGAGGGCATACCCCACTTTAGAACTAGCATGCCAATGTATGTAAGATTAATTACAAAGCTATTTCCCCTTTTACAGAGTAAGCAATACACAGTAGTAGATATAGTCTTGCTATATTTTTTATTCTGCATGGAAGTAGATGTTATCTTCTTTCATTTGTTCTCATGTCTTGTTAACCTTGTGCTTGAAAGGGTGTACATGCTGCTAAAATCTTTGACTTCCATCACCTGTAACCACTCATGCCTTTGACTAAGATCCTTGTTAGTAACTCACAGCTAAAAAACCTAATATATTGGATATAAACATAACAGGAAGGACTACCCATCTTAACATTGTTCTTGTAAAACTGAATTAATACACTGAGTGGTCATACTAGATATATGCATTAGGTATAAAGAACATTGATGAGCCATACTAAATTTTTTTCATTTACCTTTAAACTATTTTCAGCGGAATATAAAGCAAAGAACAGCTACTCAGGGATCTTTTTATTGATTGAAGTATCCTTAGAATTATTTTGCCAGATCATAAAATATGACTGCCATGCCTCGTATATCTAAAGCTGGTCAATTAAAATAAAATTATGCTACTTGATGTCTGAATAATTACTATTAAACAGTACAATAACATATGTTATATATCTGCATATTATGAACATAATGAGGTTGAAATCCAACAATCCATATAAGGTAATATGGTCGTTTATATGTTACGATGGGTAAATATGGGTCATCTGGCTTATGAAAATAAATAACTAATTTAACTAAACTAATTTAAAGTAAGCAAATATATCACTTATATTTATAAATATATATGTAAGTGTATATATATATATATATATATATATATATATATAAGTAAATCCCCCAACACCTATATATATAAGTGTAAATATATAAAACGTGTGTAACTCGGCCTCATGATATTTCGTCCCTTATGAGTATGATAAGTTGAAGGCACCAGGTGGGAGAAGATAACGAGGAAGGGAGACGAGCTAAGACCCAAAGAAGGGAGAGCCTAGTACAAGATGCATAACAAAGTAACCAATAGCAAAGACTTAACAGGGACCAAAGTCCACGAACATCAGGGATACTATCCATCATGAGACCCTCAATCCGCATAATAGAGAAGATACTGAGCCAACTTAGGGCCACAGCTCTAACAACTAGAGGGAAGTGCAAGATGAAATGGTTAGCCAATTATGCAACTGGGAAATGTTTATTATCGAATTAAATCTAATCCCGGCCATCCTTCCTTGATAATGAATCTTTGTTAGTCTAGGGAGGATCCCAGTCTAAGTGGATACTACAGTGAGAAAATCTCAGTTTAAACATTAAAATTAAAATATTGTGCAACATCCCATGGATTACAGCATAAAATAAAAGCAATTGAGAGGCTGATATATGCAACATTGCTCCAGATCCTTTAATCAACATGGTGTTACAATGAATTATAATACCTAATGTTTAAATAAACTGAAAACTAGAGAATAAGCCAAGGATACATATCTGGATATCTTCTTAACTGTAAAGATAGAATATTTAGAACTTTTAAATAAGTAACCATTCCCCATTTAAGGAAGAGGAGTCTATCTCCAAATTAAATGTCTCCTCGACAAGCTTGTGTGTGTGTGTGTGTGTGTGTGTGTGTGTGTGTGTGTGTGTGTGTGTGTGTGTGTGTGTACAAATATAGATATAATACATATCATTTCTAAATTTATATATATCTATATATCAATATGTATATATAAATATATATACAAATATAAAACTATATATATGAGTGTATAAAAAATGTATTGATCTAGGTATAAGAAGTGAATAACTCAGCATTTGAATAATTTTAATTGCTATGTGTATAATGAGTGGAAAATTCTGGAGGGGAGACAAATAAAGGAAATGAACTGAGGCTAGAGTAAGGGGAACCAACCAAGGTGGCAAAGCAAGGTAGCCAACAGTGAAGACAGAATCAGGGAGCGAAGTCCTCAAATCAGCAAGGATTTAATCCATCCTACAACCCTCAATCTGCACAAGGAGAGATCACTAGAAACCTAAAATAGTTAAACTTGAGGACCAAGACTCTAACCCCAGAGGTAAATACTATTGAATGGTTAGAGCCAGCTATGCTACAAGGGTGTGGTCTAGGCGAAGTAGGTAATATGGAGAGTACTAGGTTTAAACCTTATAATAAAATGAATTGTAGCAGCCCAAAGATTTAGCTTAAATTTAAATACAATTAAGAGACTAAAATATGCAACCCTGTTCACAGTCCTTTATTTCATTTGATGTTATAATGAATTAAAATACATAACACTAAAATATAGTGAAACCAGAGATAACTCCATAATTCATATCTTGATATCTTCTGAACTTCAAGACAATATGTTAACAACTTTTCTACAATCATTTATTCCTCATTTAAGGAAAAGGAATCTATCTCTACATTTAGATGTCTCCTAGGATGGGGAATATCAATATTGATGTTAAGTTCTGATTCTGACTCCCAGACCCCAACTTGGTCTTCTAAAATGAGCAAGTCTATCCAATTTTCTGCATCCGATAGTTTTACATGAAAGAAGCAATAAAGAAAGTTCAGATTTCTTCTCATGGTTGGTGCCCAATTGGAAAGGAACTCTAGGTCATCCATAATCAAAATCAGATTCATTGGGACTGGTCTACCTCCACACTAAGGAGAGGTCATAAAAGCATGGTTTAGGTATAGTAAGGTCCTCCCTAATGTTGGCAAGTACTCTGTCTAGGTCACCTAGGTAAGCATTTTTGAAAAGTCTTCTACAAAGTATTCCCAGACATTGCTTATCAGTGCCTACCTGGAGGGTCGAGGTAAGGAATAATGTGGGTATGTCTGAATTAACTTTATACCTCTCATTATTGTTAATACATTCCCTTCCCAGGATTCTGAACACCGCCCTAACAACCAGAAAGTGGGATGAAAGCAAGACGCCTTTTATCCTTGGACCAGTAATGGGAGTATCAAATGCAATTTAAATCCTTGGACCGCGAAGTTTGATAGGTGTAGTCATTTTTCGGGTCCAATCTGACTCATTTCCTCAATTGTGATCTTAAGTAGCTTAAATAGAAGGGGAATGGTCTAGGGAAACCATAAATGAACAATTTACTAGGTTAGTAATTCTATGATAGTGCAGATGAATATGTATCGACGCCTTTACTACTTCTGGGGTTTGGCATGTGAACGGTTTAGGGCTCACGTAGTGTAGATTTATAAAATAATAACCTAGATAATCGGGGAAATTTTCATATTTCTTCTTGAAGGACTTTTAAACAAAACCATCCATATAGAATAAATCACTAGATTATGCGTACTCAGAGTTATAAACAGATATCATATACCAAAATATTTATACGTTAACCAGTACTGAGCTTAAAATTTCCTTTTTACATATCCTAATGAACTAAAGATTTTATTATATCCCATTTACAACTATACTATCCTTATCTATATAGTAATTCAAACTTCTTAATTAGAAAATGTAGTTTGAATTTATGGTCGGTACTGCTTATAAACTATCTATGAAATATTTTGTCTAGTACCAAAATTCTGTTCTCCGATGGCTACTCTGGTTTTTCATCCTTAATCTTCCTGAGGACCACCTCTTCCTCTAAGCTTTCCTCCTCCAGATCTGGTTCTTCCAACTTCCCCTTGCCTTTACCCTTGTTCTTGCCTGGGCTCCTTCGCCATCCTCTTTTGATGATCGTTGGAGGGATGATTTGCAACTTGTCCAGGCTCGTGGTACTGAAGGAAGAAGGAACCTGTTAGCACTGTATATTGAAAAAATTTCAAATTCCAAGTTTTGGCAATTTTCCCACGTCTTTTGGTTCAAAATCCATGTCTCTTCGTGCCAAAAAGTCAAATTGTGGTTAAGTCTTCAAGATGCCTTGTTTCAAGCTTTAATCGCGCAGTCGTGTTGGCTTCTAAAGTGTCTTTCTAAGTGAGCGAGTAAGCGATGAGTCATTTTGGGTTGAATCGCGCAGTCGCGATCATGTCTGGATGAGCTAAGATAGCAGCGCGAGTGAGCGACATGGTCATTAAAATGTGTGAACCGCACAGTCGGGATGTCTTTTTTATGTCGGTTTGGTAGTCAGCAATTGAGCGAGTTGAAATAATTTATTTGGCGTTCACTCACGAAGGTCTAAGTCCTTTTTTAAAAAGCTCAGCGAGTCAGCGAGCATTTAAGTTTTGGTGTATCGCGCAGTCGCAGTAATCTTATGTCTTTAGTTTTTGGGTCCGCAACTGAGTGAGGAATATAAAGTAAAGTCGAGTCGCTCACTTGGGCTAAATTTGTATTCATATCTTTTGAGCCCGCGAGTGCGCGAGGAAGTCAGGTTATAAGCATCGCTCACTCGTTTGAGTTCTAACTGATGTTCTTTTTGCAGCGCGAGTAAGCGATGAATTATGCTTTGGTCATCAAATACTACCAGTCACTTAGTAGCGCAAGAAGTTTTCAAGGTTTTGAAGTGCACGACTAAAGAAATCATGTTGGTTACCACTCACTCACAGATGAAGTATTGATTAAAGTTTTGAGCCCGCGAGTGCGCGGTGAAGGAAATTGGAGGTTGTCACTCAGTCGCTCATGAAGGAAGTTAAGTCAAAAAAGATCAATGAGTGAGCGATTAAATGAGTTATAAATTTTTTGTGAAGATAATCGCTCAGTCACAAAGGATCTAATCATGAAGAATTTTCAGTAGCGAGTGCACGATAGTGAGTAAAAAAAGGGTCTCGCTCACTCGCAGAGATAGAAAAATAGATCAAGAAGGCATGGCAACTATGCAATTAGCAAATGATTCATGACTGTTTTGAGTCATCGCTCACTCGGGCACATCCAAGCATGATGAGCTAGAGTTCAGCAAGTGCACGACCAAGGTAAAATTGAGTGATAAAATTTTACTCGCTCACTCTCGCGGGTTTCAAAAAAGTAAAGTGTTGAGCAGCAAGTCTGCGATTGATATTAGGAATAGTGTTGTTGCTCACTCGTGCAAGTGTAAATGCAAAGGATAAAGAGGTAGCAAGTACAAAATTTCTAAATGATGAAGTTTCCATCTAGGTCATCGCTCAGTCACAGATGACATAAGCCCAAGCAAAGAAGAGACCATGAGTGCGCGACTGGTTGTAAGGAAAGGTCTCATCACTCACTCGCAAGGACAAATTTGAATGTAAGCAAAGGAAGGCGAGTAAGCAACAAGTTGACAAGTGGCTCATTCCAAGCTTATGAAGGCAAAAAGAGAAAAACTGACTACTCTTTTCTAGCAGGGATCAAACAGTGTGAATTAATGATAGCATTAGTTACAGAGAGATGATTGTATGACATTGCAAGTGTGAGAATTTGGCATTCAAGTAGACAAGATGTCGATTAGATGGCTATAAATCTGAATGATTGAACTTGATTTTGTACAACTCTCGTTTATGCCTTGAAAATTTTGATGTGAAAGCAACAGAGCTTGTTTTTCTGAGATAAAATTTTGAGAAGGAAAAATGAGTCAAGCTACTACTAGTGCTGCCTCACAAGGGTCTGAAAAGAGGAAGGTTGCAGCAAAGAAATATGTAGAGGAATTCGTTGATTTGTTGCCTCAGACATCGAACACAAATAGTGCTAACTAGGATGAGTGGAAAGATAGATGGTGTCAATGCAGAAATCATGTCACTCCAGGCTTCTCTGGTAATGCTCTATTTCACTATCTTTGAAATAATAGAGTTAAAGTTGTCCCAATTAGTAATCCCTGGGAATTAAACATGGCTAAATTAATTATGCCTGATGTATATGTGGATATAGAGTTAATCAGGGAATTGGATAAGAACTATTGCCCAGTAGCTAGGGTAGTTAGGAAAAGAACAAGGAAGCCCTAGTGTACATCAGTAGAAGATTAGTAGCAAAAGTCTTTGAGATTACTAGTGCATTGTGCACATAAATTGACTTAGATAAGATAAAAGTAGATTATAAAAAGAGGGATAAATTGATCAAGAAATATGAAATGCCCAAATTCATGCCTAGGGTAGACAAAAACTTGGTAATCATCCCAGATAATGTTAAACCCTCGTTTGATTTGTCCATGTTTCATCATTATGTCAAGTGCACAGTAGATGGCCTGAGCAGGGTATTAGGTTTTGATGGAGATTCTATTGTTGCTGAGGACCTACTAATGATGACAATGAACATTCAACACCCAGAGGTCAATTCAGATTATGATTATCTAGGGTACCTAGTTGATGCTATACATGTAGCACTGGCAGATATACAGAATAATGTCCCTGTCCCAACTTTCAAACATTATTCTCATCTAATGTTTATGATTATGTTATACAACAAGACCTCCATGGACGAAGAACTAGAATTGTTTGATTCATAATATGGTTTCAGTATGCCAATTCAAAGGTGGACCCTGGTATGGGACAGTGCTTCTATAATTTCATCTTTTGTATGTTTCTCTAATTGGATTTTGGATCCAAACTTTGATTTACTAGGAGTTGATAGGGAGAGATTACCAATTGAGGTTAGGAGAATTATAAGGCCTTACCAGTTTGTTGAAAATTGGCTGATCACTCACAATTGGGGAGATTTCTTTTTCTTTGATCATTTCACTATCATTAGGGTATATGGTTGTTCTCAACCTCCTCATATTCATCCTAAGTTTGTGCCTCTTAGGATTGCATTTATAGAATTCATTTGGAAAATTACTTGGGTTGACAAAGAATTCTTAGAAGGACATAGGAGGGGTACTTTTGTCCCTAGATTATGGGTGGGTTTTGATTTTACTATTGGAAAGAGAGTGTTTGATTTAATCAATGAATTCCTAAAGTAGTATAGAATGCTCACAGCTGTTGTTAGATTCTGTGATCCAGAAATTTTTATAAAAATAGTTGTAAAAGGCATGGTTAGCTTTTAAAGACTTGAGACAAAGTTTAACCATAGATGAAGGACAGGCGGATAAAAATGAAGAAATTGTGAAGACACTCCAGGATTATGATCCTGAGAGTGAACTGATTATTGTGGAACAAGCAAGATTGTTGGTGTAAAATAGTGGGGTATTGTTGATGCCTGGTTGGGACTTACATTCCACATTCATTATAGATCAAATCAAAAGGCAGGAAGACCCTCTGATGAAAACAAAGATTGAAATTGATGATGTTTTGAAAGGATCAGGATTTGATCCTAAATCTAAGACTTTGGCCATTTGGTGTTTAGCCCCTACAACACATAAACCTTTGGTTATGACCATAAGGGAGGAGAAGAGAGCTGATAGGATGATTTGGAATTAGCAGAATACCAGTGATACTGAGATTTCCCAGCTTATGACTCAGGTATCCTTCACGAATCTGGAAAAAAAAGAAGACTTGTCAAAAAGATATGAGACAACTTTTGGTCAAATGATGGCTCTAGCAAAGAAGCATGAAGAAGTAGTGATTCATAACTACACCCTGGAGGAGCAAATAGCCAAGTTAAAGGAAGAACTAGAGGAAAGTAAGAAGAATGCAGCCCCTCAAGAAGTAGCAAAAGATGAGTCAGATGTTGTAGTAGAGACAAAAGAAGACTCAGCACTAACATAAGCCAACCTAAGGAGTTGTCATAGGGGCCAAGTATTGATATTATGACTATCATATTGCTCATATTGCAATGTCGAATTGATGTTTTGAATCAGAAGACTGACATAATACACACATTGTATGGCTCACTGCAAGAAGCCTCAAAGACAACTGTTGAAGCCATGACATTCTTGGAGCCTACATTCAAGACCTGGTCAGGAAGAAATAGGCTAATGGATAAATTAAAGACAACCATGTTATACAGTGATGATTTTCCTGATAAAGTCATAGAGACCATTGAGATGATCAATGAGGTAAATGATACATATGCCTTCTTCAATGGAAAAGTTGATTTGATAGATAATAAGTTGCTATTATTTGGTGATCAGTGCCCTCCCTTAATCCCAAAGATCTATGATGAAATTGGTACTTTAAAGCCACAATCAGATTTGACAGCTAAGTTTGATGGGATATTCAAGGATGAAGAGATGAAGCAGCGCCTGGAGAAAGATACTAAAGCCAAGTATTGCAATGAATTAATTGATAACCTCTTCAAGGTTGAGAGAGATATGGAAAAGTTTGTTTCCAAGGCCAGAACAACCCTGGACGCCAGATGGACAGAAGCTGTTGCTAAGCTAGAGCTGGAAAAGACTTTTGATTGGGCCATTGCCAACGAGGTGAACAGGTGGGAAGTGAAGTTGAAAGGATATCAAAGATATTTTCAAACTGCAACAACAAATTTTGTTCGGACTTCGCCAACTTTTGCCACCCATGTTTTGTTGTGATTTTGGCTTTTATGTCAGTTTTAAAAGTTGTTGTAAAAGATTTTGTAAATCTTTCCCATGTAGTCTGTAGCTTGTTGCATCCTTAGTTATAAAAGGATTCCAAGACTACTGGGAAATGGATAGCCATTTTTCATTTGGGAGTACAAGTTTAAGTTGTATAAACTCTGGTTTAAGACCAATTTATTTTGAGTAGGGTTTTGAAATTTATTGTTGAATGTAATAGAAACTTTTGATTATGAATACAAATGAAATCCATCAATAGTTTATGAAACATATGATGAGTATTTTGTCTTCATTGTTGTGTTCTGAATTTTATTTAAATTGGATGCTCAAGGAATGTTCAATTTATACGTCTGTTAGGCAGATTTTGAAATAGTTTTATGGTTCTTTCAAGGAAAGATTAAAATTGCCTTAGGTTTGTTTCAGTGAGATTTAGGGTTTATAATGAATTTGATGAATTAAGTTGTCATATGTGTGAAGATAGATATATGAGGTATATCTATTGTTATATCAGATCTGTCATTGTTTTAAGTTCTTGTTCATGAGCAATTGGTTATGAATATTTGACTCCATACCCTAGGATAAAACACTAGTCTGTTTCCCATTGAAATGGTTGACTATCACTATTAAAATTGATCTTTATCTTTATGTTTTGATCTGTCAAATAAATTTTGTAGAGGTCAATCCCTATAATTCCATTCATATTTGCTAGAATGATTCTATGATTTGATTATTCTAAGTTAGAAGGGTATTCCCACCCGAGTTTATGGAGCTTAAAGTGTAGAGGGTTTAAAAACCATGTTTCTGTCATTCTATATCTTGCTTGATTAGTGTTTGGGATAAATAGAGCGAGCTCGTTGAGAGTTTTTCATATGTCAGCAAGAAAAGGAACTAACATAACCAAAAATCCTTCCTCCTTAAAATACTTTATGATCCATATTGTGTCTTCAGTAGGTATTATCCTCTTCCATCATAAAAGGAAGTCAATATTCCTTTTCATTGTTGGCCACTAGGCATCAAATGCCTCAATGTCTCTGAAGACAAGATAGGGCCTCCAAGAATCTGCATGTTATGCTCTAGGCTTCCAACTTCTACAGTTATGTAGTCTTCTGGGAATGGAACCTGGTTCCTGAAATTGATGTTGAGCACTACCTCCTCAAGCCCTACCTGAATTTTACTCAAGAAGGTGAGTTTACAAAGGTCTATAACTCTGGTTTTAACTATACCAGCTCTAAGGAGGTAGGATATGAGGGTACCCACTATATCCCCATTGATTCTCATAGTGTAACTATAATCAAAGTGAGAATCTGACAAAATTAATTCTAGAGCTCTCCTAGATAAGTCGTCCATCGGCTGGAGGATTTTGTTCCAGCGTTCGGGAGTGATGGGACCCTAAAACGTCATGTCTCTAGTAGAAGAAGCATGAAATGTGTGTACATTGGTAAGCATTTTGGTTGAGCTGACAAATTGATTCAGGAAGAAAACAACTTAGCGTGGTAAGAATAATAAGCTTGGAGACGAAGACACTGTTTGCAAGAGTAAATGTAGGCTTTGCAATCATAAATGTTTACCCTATGCTAATGAATTAGTGATGAGCCTCTAAATTCCTCCTTGTGACGATGAGCATACTACCTAAACTTAGGATCAATTGAAGGAGATCTATCTTAAGTGTGAAGCAATGATACTCCTAAAACGGTTGTCACGATTTTGTTGACACGGGTAAATTGAAAGATAATTAAGCTGGGGATCCCTAGATAATTTGATCGTGACGCTTACAACTTGTAATCCACCGAGCGATCCAGGCTAACTAATAGCTTGTAGTTAAGAGATGGTGCGAATAATTATATCCTCATTAGGGTAGTATTCTCTTCCTAAGGACTAATGTTTTTATCTAGTATCTTAATTTTATATCTTGCCAATTTAGAGGTTTATTATAATTCAGAGTACTTAGTATTTAGGGTGTCCGATAAGCATCTGCCTTTGACTAAAGGGATAGGCTATGTTTAGATAGGAGGAGGGTAAGATTTAAGTTGGTATCACAGATTAACTATAGATTAAATATTCTAGTTTTAATAGTTATTAGTTAATCTTATTATTGAAGAGACTTATTTAATTAAACTATAATATAATGTTATTATATTTCAATCTAGAACTGCCTTTACTATACTATAGTGAGGAGACCAACTACATTACTACCTTATCTTAGGAGTAGCTTAAGTATGAAGATCCTATGCTTTGGCTGTGGGAGCATCAGGAGGTATGGAGATGTCATCCGCTCCTAGATTTTCTAATTCATCAGCCCTTTTGTTTCCTTCCCTATATATGTGATTGACTGTGATTTTGGAGAACGTACTACTTAGATATATGGCTTTCGAAAGAAGTGCATTTTGTCTCCAATTAGGCGTAGAACCTATCCTGGGGGCATTAACTATTATAGTCGAGTCCCCTTCGATTTCCAGATTTTTTATTCCTATATCTTTACATATTTTTAGTCCTTTTATTAAGGCAAGGATTTCCGCCCAATTGTTAGTCTCATGACCAATAAGAGAAGCCAACACTACAATTTATCTACCCTCACTATTGTGAACACAACACCTAATACCAACAATAGTAGGGTTTCCTCTTGATGCCCCATCAAAGTTCAGTTTAAACCATCTGTGTCGAGGCGGTGCCCATACACATTCTTCTCTCCTAGATTTCGTTATCTTTTCTCCCAGTCCAAGAAAAGGTGGGAGGACAAGGCCAAGCCATTTTCCCTTGATTTTCTGATCCCAACAAGACATCTTTGCCTCTCTTTTTTGCTGACTTCTTTTATTATTTGTAAATTCAATTATACTTGCTTCAATTTTATTAATTAGTTGTCTCACTTATATTTTCTCATCCCTGAATATTCTTATATTTCTCTCCTTCCATAATTTCCATATAAGGATTGATGGAGCAGTAATCCATAAATTAGCATAGATGCTACCTTTCTTGATTTCCGGCCAAGCTTGGAGTATTCCAAGGATGGTGTTAGGACATGCAGATTGCCAGCCCAGGTTAGAGGTTAACCATTTCCAGCACTGATTTGAATATTTACATGTTAGTAAGATATTATTGAGGTCTTCCTCATCATTCTCACATAAAGGACACCTACTAGGCCCTTCAAAACCCATTCTCTTAAATCTATCCGCTATGAGTAACTTTTGGTGCAGGGCTATCCAGGTACAAAGGCCTGCTTTAGGCAGGCAATATTTATTCCAACATAGATTAATAGGTATGTTTGTCTTGGGCCTAATTTGTTTACTTCTAATTACATTATAGCCATCCTTGGTGTTATATTCTCCATTTTGGACCCATCCCATACCAAGGTATCTTTTTTACGATTGAGAATCAAATGTCTCTTTTCTAATATTTATGTTAGAAGTCTAGCTTCATCCCTAGGTATATTAAGTCCAGAAAAGTCCTTCCATTCCCACCCTATGTCTTTAGTTGATTCTTTAATGTAATATTTGACTAATCTACCATGAGAGGATTCTAATATGGCTCTGGACCTAATACAAGGAGTTTTATCCAATGCTTCATACCCTCCCCAGGAGTCCGACCAAAAGAGTGCTTCCTCCCCCATTCCTAGGTTCCAAGTAAGCTTGCTAGAGATAATGTAGCGACATTCTAGCATAAAGTTCCAAATGTGTGAGCCTATAGGCGGGTTTGTTTCCCTAAATATGTTTATCATGTTGTTGTCAGCTAAATATTTTGATGTTAAAATGTTTGCCCACTTAGCTTGGGGATTTCTATATAGTCCCCATACTAGTTTTGCTCCTAACACCTTTCGTTGCTCTCTAATTTTTTTAATGCCCGCGCCCCCTTCATCTTTTGGACAACATACTTTGTCCTAGGCTATAAGGGGATATTTATTTTCATCACTGGTGCCTTTCCAGAAGAAGTTTCTTAAATGTTTATTCAATTATGATCTTTTATTGACATGAAGATTAACACAAGCTAACTGGTAGATAGGCATAGAAGCTAAAACATATTTAACCAATGTAGATCTTCCAGTTGAGGGAGTCATTTACCTTTCCAAGAATTCATTTTATTTTTTATTTTTTCTATTATTGGATTCCAAAGAGAAGAAGTCCTTGTTTCTTTATCTAAGGGTAATCCAAGGTATTTACTGGGAAGACTACCGGGTTTGAAGTTAAGAATTTTATAGATCTGTTTCATTGTTTTATTAGTTGTGTTAAAGAAACATACTTCAGATTTATCTGCATTGATTTCTTGCCCTAAGGCAGTAGTATATGAGTTTAAGGTATATTTAAAAGTTTCAGCTTCATTCTCTTCACTAGCCCCATATAGCATAGTATCATCAACAAATTTTTGATGGGTAGTTGGTTCCAAATTATTAGATATTGTTATGCCTTTGAGTGAACCTTTCATTTTTCATGTGTGTATAGATCACCCCAAATCTTTAGCCAAAATGTTGAAGAGGTAGGGGGACATCGGGTCCCCTTGTTAGATCCCTCTTGAAATCTCAAAGAACCCTTATGCTATGCCATTTATCAAAATAGATATCATGGATGTTGATATGCATTCATATATAAGGTTAATCCAACTTTTCGCAAACCCAAAGGCCTCTAAACATTTAGATAGGAATCTCTAGTCTTCTTTATCATATGCTTTTTTGGTATCTAATTTGATCAACATACTAGGAAACTTGTTATTTTGAGCCAAGTGTATATCTTCTTGGGCTATAGTAACTCCATCATAAATTGATCAGCCAGGAACAAAGCCAGTTTGTTCCTCACTAATCAAAAGAGGAAGGAGTTTTTGGAGCCTAATAGTCAAAGTTTTGGATAACAATTTATATAAGGTATTACAAAGCGCAATTGGTCTGTAATCATTAAGGTTTTCAGGTTTAGTTTTTTTTGGAATAAGAGTTAAAAAGGTGTTATTGACTTCTTTCAAGATTTTATTTGAATTTCTAACTCCTTCCAGCGCATCCGTGACCTCCTTTCCTATGAAATCCCAGCATTTTTGATAGAATCTAGTTGGAAAACCATCCAGACTTGGTGATTTATCGGGGTTCATTCGCATTAAATCTTCCTTGACTTCGTTAATAGTGAATTTTTGTAATAAGGATTTATTGTGTTGTGGTGTTATTACTTTAGGAATATGTTTTAGCATCTTGTTATGTTCGCAAAGGTTAGAGGATCCTAGATTGTTCAGTATGTCTTTAAAGTATTTGATTTTTTCATCCACTATATCTAAAGGGTGTTGGAGAACCTCCCCATCTTTTGTCTTTATTGATGTAATTCTATTGGCTACTCTCCTCTGTTTGGTGTTGTTATGAAAGAATTTAGTGTTTCTATCTCCTGCTTCTAACCAAGATTCCCTAGATTTCTGACGCTAGAAAATCTCTTCTTTAGTCAATACATCTTCATATTCAGATAATAGCTTATTCTCTTCTAGGTAGAACACCTCATCTATTCCTAAGATAATAACCCATGAGTTTACCTCCTTCAGTTTTCCCTCTAAGACCATTTTTTTCTCAAATATATTGCCAAATTATCTGAATTCCATTCTAACAATTTTCTTTTAATAATCTTAAGTTTTTTGGCAACTACATACATTTTTTTAGCCTAAAACCTATGCTTCCTCCCACCAGTGTTTAATAAGATTTAGGATTTTATCATCTTGCAGCCACATTTGTTCAAATTTGAAGGGGCAATTCTTTGGCCTGGAGTTGGCTAAGATTTGTAATTGGACAGAGTAATGACCTAATCCAGAGATGGGAAGTATTTCATCATTAAAGGTTGCATTGACATCAATTAGACTCTCATGGAGATAGAATCTGTCAAGCTTTTATGCAATGTTGTAGAAGTTTTTCCTTCTATTATTCCATGTAAAGGCATTATCCTCAGTATGTATTTCAAGTAGTGAGTTTCTAGAGACCCAATCAATGAGATTATTGGCAGCTTGTGGCAATTTAATAGTGCCCCCTCTCTTTTCAGAGAGCTTAGTAATAGTATTAAAATCTCCACCTATCAAGCAAATTTGGTTGGGGTGAGAGCTAAGGAAAATCTCAATCTCCATCCAGACTTGGAGCTTATCTTTCATTTGTGTAGGGCCATAGACATTTATGAGATTGAAAACTAGATTATTTCTGAAGTTTCTAACCTAACCGAACATCCGATTATGATGTTTTTCTATGATATTGAAGGAAATAGATCTAGGTTCCCAGATGATGGCTAGTCCCCCAGAAGCACCTATGGCATGTGACTCTTCTAGGTTTCTAAATCCGAGTTTCCTTTTAAAAGTTAGTGCTTCTTCCCTACACATCTTTGTTTCTTAGATTAATAATAAATTTGCCTTAGTAATATTTATGCAGCGTCGGAGAATCTGCTACTTGTTAGGGGCATTAAAGCCCCTAACATTCCATGTTATGACAATCATGTCTCCTTGGGAAGGAACTGCCCCTTCCCAGCATATAAGCGAGTCTTGATTTTTACCTGACTCGAAGCTTCTCCATCTCTATCCCTAAGTTCACCCATAGATTTTATGCCCCTCTTCTTTAGGATTCGACCACAATCTGGAGAATCTTTAATATCTTGTGTAAAGGCAATACCATAGGTTTGAGCATGAAGGAGAGTAAGAGAGGAGTCTTAGATTTCATCTTTTTACTACTTTGAACATGTCTTTCTCGATCCAACTTAATGATCTGACCTTTAATAAATCTTGGTTTCCAGCCCTCAAGGACTCAAACATGGAGATTAAACCCTATTCCTTACATAAACTCACTAAAGGTTTGGAAGGGATTATACATGCTTAGTATGTTTGTTCTAGACCATGGAACGAGATCTCAGGCTAGGAAAGTTACCCAACTCAAAGTCACCATTCAAAATAGCCACCTTCATTTATCCTACAAAGCCTCAACAAGGGTGTTCCCTATGGTTTTTGAACCTTCACCAAGTCCCCTACACAGGCCTGTGAGCATTTTACAAGAAATAATAAGGAACTTGGGTTTCTATGCAACTTTGGACTATCATGCACAGGAAATTCACAATTACAGTCAACTAGGGCCTTCTTAAATGGCTTCTTTTTGAAGGCTTGATATGATTGATTATGATTATTATGATAAATAATGAAAGAACTAGGGACAATGCTACAAATTCAACCAAATTAACAGAAACAATAAGCTACTGACCAAATATGTAAATTTTTAAGATAGGCATGGAAATGAGATTCAGAAAGAAACCTATGTTTGCAATTTGAGCCCAAAAACATTTGTCTATGTCAATAGGCACCACTGGCCTGAAGGTGTTTGATGCAGATTTCATGACCAGGTTCCAAATTAGGATGTCCTACAAATCATTCTTCCAAAATCATGGCAAAAAAGTGTCATTCACTGGAGTAGATCGATGGTGACCAAGTTTTTTTTCTCTTCAAAGTATGGATTTTTTTGTCATAATCTTCTCTTCATGAATTTGCAATCCCTTTTTGACAAATCTAGAGTCTACACATGAGAAATATTTTTCTACTCTACAAACTTATGACCATTAGTGGTTTAGATTTGAGCCCAAAATAGTTGGACATTGGTGCCTAGCTCCATAATCCATGAGGACATTGTCACCTATTAGCGTGAATTTGGTTTGTATGCTTGTGAGTGTGTTAGGTTTCCAAATTTGGCCACAGAATAAGCATAATCAATCATTTAGCAAGAGCACAAGGGAAAACCACTAAATTTATCCCCAAATGAGTGTGAAATTGTATGAGGATACAATTTTTAACACTATATATAGGCCCCATTGTATCAAGAGTGTGACCTTGCAATCACACTCTTGGTAAAGCATAAGATAGTATCAAAATACTTTCACCAAGACATAAAAGAGATAAGATCACACCAATCCCCCAGGAAATAGAATCTTATTGGTTTGAAATATCAAGAGAAAATGAGCAACATGATTGGCATAGGTTTCACAAACATGGAGCATGCAAGAAGAAAGAAGAAATATGGCATGTAGGTCTAGTAAGAATTTTTTACTATAAGCCATATAATAGAAATAATGTGCACCAAATACAAATATTATAAAAGGCTTCTATTCACTAAGTATTCTGAAAATGCAACTACAACGTGCACGAAACAAAAATTGATATGAGACTGCAAAATTAGTGTTGTAGTGGCACAAAGCACATTGTGGTGTGTGGTCAAACTGTACAAAACCAACTTGTGGTGTGTGCACAAATGTTAACATAGAAAAGTGTATGCCCCCATGTTAAAATAGTTTCTTATGTCTTTAGTGTTATGATAGAATCATAAAAGGCCTTCAAAGAAGTAAATACAATGATAAAGGAAAGAAGAGTTGTCAAGTTGACAACTACGTTGTCAACTTGACAGCAATATACTAAATGTAATAGTCATTAAACTGATTGCAAGCGGTTTGGAAGGGAGTTGTAACTATCAATCGATTAGTAGAAGGGTATTTGGGTAGTGTGAGCGTGAAGGAGAGTAAGAGAGGGGTTTTAGGGAGTTTGGTAGAGTAATGAAGTTTAAATCAACAAACTTTGAATTCCTTGCAAACTGTCTATTCTCTATCGTAAGGACACAATCACTGTGTTCATGTTCATAAACTATTCATTATATGCAATATTGATTGGGAATGGATTGAAATAGTATTGGTTTAATTTTTTATTCATTTCCATGCGAAGGTTGCGTTATTTTGTGAAGTTTTGAACAAAGAAATTCAAGTTTGTATTGACTATTCCTAGATAGGGTCTTGGTGTGCAATCAACAATTGCTTTGAAGCCACCATAAATGTATAAGACTCCCCCACTTATAGTGTTTAATGTGATTTGTGGGGATATTATAAAACATGTATGATATCTACCATATGTGTTTGGTTGCAGGGGTATGCAGGGATTGAAGATGAAGATATCTGATTGAAGAGATATTATTGATTGAGAGTACATGGTGGTTGGACCAGTCAAGGTCTGAGAGTTCCACCCATAGGAGGGCCACTTTTTATGACTTGGTATGTCATGATAGGTTACTTGGATGGTGTAGGATCCATTGGTAGGAGCTAGAAGTTTTTGGAAGTGTGTTGTTGACAAAGCCCTAGGCTAGTGCACCTAGGAAGGAGGGTTTGGTGTATCCAATGGAAGCGTATACTAGAAAGATACATCATTTGGAGGCTAGGAAAAAGAGGTTCCAAAAAATTTGTAGTGCAGCATGGTCCTCAAAGGGACTTTAGTTTCTTTCTAGGCCAGGTGTATGGTGAAGGATCACGTAGCCATTTTTATACCTCCTGATGTAATGATCATCTTTTTATGTTTTGGTTTGTGTAAAATAAGGTCCCAAGGACCATTTTTAAGGTATTTCTAATTAATCCATGTCATGAAAGGTCATAGTTGGTCCAAAATGTTAAGTTGTACCAAAATTATCAATATTTCTATGTGAAATCAAAAGTTTCCATTGAGGATTCCATGGAACTTTATGATGTAATAAGGTTAAATTAGCCTATTTTAGGAATATGTAGGTTATTTTATGTTGTTACAAAAGTGTTTTTCTATTTATTTTTTCACAAAATGCAAGAATTACAAAAGTTGCACAATAATTGTTGAGCAACTTTTCAAATTTTAAAAGTTGCTTAACAAGGGTCATTTAGTAACAAGTTATTTTCAATGGTGTCATAATGAAAAATTTAGTTGGAATCCATTGATAGTATTGAAAACATGTTATATAGGCCTCAGGGACTCGAGGCATGGGTGTTGATGCAATATGAAAAAAATTTGATCAATAAAGCTTCATATATATCCCAGAATTATGAAATTCTCTACACAATCAACCAAATATCCAAATTTAAAAGATCCACCCTAGGCCACACGATGATCTAATTTCTTGTTTTAAAAAATAATTATAGATCTATTAAGAGGATAAGAAACGCATGTTTCCTACTACTACTCTCATTTCAACCAATTCTTACACTAGCACATTCAATAATTTTCATTAATGAAATTAATCTAATGGACATAACTTTTACCTGATATCCTTAATTCCTTTAATACGAGTACATTCATGAGTACCCATTCATATCATGAATCTCATACACAGTAATCATGTTAAGTGATTCAATTGAGATTATAATATACCCCATTCTAATCTAACATCGCATCCTACCCCATATAATATTATTAGATTTACATTAAGCACTATACATATTAGTATTCTTCTAACATTTCCTTTGGGTTAAAATCTAAAACTTAAATCTAATCTTTTAAACTTACATTCATGTTACCCAACTATTCCATTTACATTCTACAGTAATTTCATCATCTATATATCATTATAGTCAACCAACTAGTAATATTGCTAGTTTCATACAACTAAAGTAATGCACACATAAAACATAAAACATAGGTTTCTTAGTACCCGATTACTACATGAATTTATTTCCATAATACTCATCTCGGATCTTAACTACTAGCAATATGTACATTTAATAAGAATCCATTTTATGACAATTTGAATTCAATCATTAGGATGGAAAAATCAATTTTAACAGTCTCAGTCAGTTTGAGGACAATTTTAAAAGGTGGTTGGTTGATGTTTGGGTCTAAAAGAGACCTATATTCATTGTAATTACATAGAGGAATACGGTTTTGTTCGAAGTGATAAGGAGATAGAAGTTTTGAATCAATAAAATGTTGTTTTCACTGCACTTTCTATGATTTTCTTCCATAATTAGTTACTGTACATGCATTTTCTTCCATCTTAACGTGTTTATCTTGAAATCTTGTTGTTAATTATTGAGTATACACACAACTCGCATCATGGAGATCATGAGTCGCCTTTGAGGGAGAGTCAATTGAGCATACACCTAGTGGATATAGATCTATAAGAGGTTCTTAGAAATGTTGAAAATATGACAAAAAGGTATAACATATATTCTTATTTTTGCAACAACAGTTCTAATCATAAGGTAGCACCCATGTCACATGAAGGTAATGATTTTGTTACGAGCAAGAAGATATTGAAGGTCAAGCCCCTTCATGTGAAAGGATGATTGTAAGTACAAAAACTGACATGAAATTTCAAATGCCATGCAAAGTATAGGAAGGACTTTAAGGTTGGAAAGTCAAGATGCAAGTCAAATGCAAAGACAAGGTGATTTTAAGAGAAGATGAAAATATGCAAGTACAAATTCATGAAGAAGGATGAAGGCCAAGACATCAAGTTAAAAGTTATTTCAAGTACAAGCAATTTCAAGAACACTTCAATGAGAATATTTCCAAGATAAAGAGGATGGAAAGATGGAGTTCAAACAAGATAAAAATGCTATGTTGGCACACCTTCATCACCACCATTCTAGTTATTCCAAGTGGAAAGAGAAATGCATTTAATGTATTAGACCTACTAAGTTTTCTCATTGGTCAATCCTTAAAAGGATATGTATTGAAAAAATGTAATTTTTTCATTGGCCCATGGATAGATGCCTTATTGTAATTAGTTGACATTTAATTCTTGTAAGTGGTAGTTAGGGAAAACCCTAATTAGGGTTGTGTTGGCATAATATTGGTTATTAATTTCAAATTAATATGGGTCGTTCATTGTCCTTGGAGCCTTTATATAAGACTTGCTCGATTCATTTGTAAAGAAGAGAATAATGCATATAAAAGCCTTTGTAGGTGACAATCAAAATTATTCCAAAGACAACATGTCATAATAAAATGTCAGAAACAATGAATTATATAGTCATCTTGAGGAAAATAATATGGGACAAGGTCCTTTCCAAGTAGTTCATTTGGGAGAGGGCATCTAGGACTGATCACTCGATGCAATAATAGAAAGAGGAGACCATGCCACTGTAAAAAAAACATTGGATAGTGACCAACATAAATGAAATTGATAATAAGGCATGAATAACCATAGTAAGTTTAGAATCATTAAAACCACGGTAATTTTAGAAGCATTAAAACCCCAAGTATGACAAGATAGTGAAAGAAAATCCATGACCCATGTCAAATATACATAATATCTATAATAAAAATAGGTTGATATTTTTAGAAATCTACACACAAGTCACGACATGTGACAATTACAAACTCATTCACTAAGGATTTCTTGTACCAAACCATAGCCTCGAAGCCCAAAAATGATACATATCTTTAAAAATGCAAAGGCTATGGTTCACAGATAAAGATAAAATATGCATAGAAGAAACCCTTTTTTTATTTCTGTATGATGATGCACATTGTAAAAAAAGAAACAAATTTGTAAAAAAAAAAATATGGGTTAGAACATTAAGGTCACGACAAAATCACAGTCCATTAGAAACTATGAAAAGATTTCATTTCATGACAGAAAGAAGATGTTTTCTGCATAGAAAAGGATGTACCTATGAATTCTCGCTATGTGTTGTATGTACCACTTTTCACGGCTTCACGACATTCAGCTTCCAACGAATGGGGTTAGCTTCCACGCGCAGAGCTACGTCCTTTGGGGCACTACTTTCACGCAATAAAATAAAAATGAATTTGATCACTTGTCTTTTTTTTTTTTTAATGTGTGCTTGAAACCGACAGAATTTCAACAATATTGGGAACAATTTAAAAAAAAGCCACCAATTTCATAAAATTTGCCCCTCCATCAGAAATTACTGTCGGAAAAGAGGCCCAAATGTATTAGTGCATATATGAAATTAATGTTAAAGGATCTTTCTCCTTCACGAGATTAGTATCTTCCTTTCAATCTCTTCCTTACTTGGAAGTGTATATCTTGTATAATTGGGGTTGACCACTGAGTAGACGTAATGTGACATCCTTTCTCTATTCTTTTCATCTCTATGGATTTTCTATTATTGTTCAGGCTTAGAATTGTCACCCTAACTCAGGCATTAGGGCTACACGACAATTCCATCCTAACCATGGAAACCTCTCCTAGCTGTGGGTAGACTATGGATGAAGAGGAATCTCTGGATTCCAGGCCAGTTCCTATAAAATATGGTATATCACTTCCTAATTGAAAATTGAACTGGGAAAAGGAGAAAAGAGATTTGTAACTGAACTTTCATAATAGAAAGGTGATACACCAAGGATACTTAGACTTTTTTATGAAGTTTCAAACTGACTTATACTTATCATGTTCTGATGGATCTTTAGATTATCATTCACTGATCAATACATAGGCTAATTGAA
>MU218640.1:196332-246235 GCA_018584345.1 Thuja plicata | reverse complement strand
TTGATGAACTAACAAGTTGAACTAAACATGAGAAAGGTTTCTTCAATGAAAATATTAAGTCCCTTTCATTCAGATATCTGACTTGAAGCATAACATGCATCAATATGGTCATAAACAGCAAAAGGTTTCATGTTTAAAACAAGTCCCTTTAATACTATTCTTCAGATATTCTTAATGAATTTTTTTTTATTTTTTATTTGCATTGATTCAGCAAGATTGATATGCAGTTTCGAAGAGAATTGATTGTATGTTGTTTACTGTCCCTTGTATTGCTTAGATCCAATTGGATCTAACACATTCCTTTTTTTATTTTTAAATGCAGGGAAACCCTAGAAGACTTAAATGCAGATGATGATGGACTTTGAAGACCTAGGACCTAAAACAACTAGCAATAGGGATGATGCAAGCAACAATTACCACAAGGCAATGCATGGGACCCCTACTCCATACTTTCAATTATGCTTTTTCCTGCAATGTACTATGATTTGTTAAAGAAAGATGAAGCAACATTTGTATAATCATTCAGCTTGAATGCACAATGTAATTGATCAATTTATAATTTAAAGAATTATTGTAACATGATCAATTCTTAGAGTACAAAAATGATATTTTCGTTATGAATGTAATTACAAAAAAGATTGTTAATAATACCTGAATGATACTATTAAAAGGACTTCTCCTAAAAATGCAATCTTTCCTGTTTATGATTATATTGATGCATGCTACAAATTAGGATAACAATTATGATGGTACATCCTTTTTAGCATGAGATATTTTGTTTCACGCAAGATCCTAATATCTTTGCTTAACAATCCTTTGCATGCCTCAAAGGGCATATTTCTCACTTATAATCATCCATATCATCATTTTATTTTTTCCTTGATGAATTTATTACTTTATATGTGTTGTCTTTTCTAGCATAATATATTGACAACTTATTTTGCTTGGAATTATGTATCTATTATGAAGTCAATTTCATTAGGGATGTATCATATATTTTGTCTTTCCTTCACACTTGGGGGGCAAGATTTTATGTAAATTATTTTTCTCTCTTTTCTAAGGATCTAATTTCCTTAGTATAGTGGCACGTGTTTATCATGTGGCATTATTTTTCTTATAAAAAATTGCTTGTTTTGATTTGGGATTCTCTCTTAAACAAGAGGTGTGAATCCTAGATCCCAACCTCTTCTTTATTTGAAAAACATTTTCATTATAAACATGTTCCCTTACTGTGCATTTCAAAGTCTTCCACCCTTCATCAAGGATCCCTATTTCACCTTGCAACAGGGGGCTAAATGAGTGCATTCTTGTTCTCCTCCCCCTCTTTGTCTTGAAGATATTATCTTTGTTCAAGAACTCCTCTTAAAGGTAGATGTCTTGTAGCTAATATCTCTTCCTTTCAAGGGTATCTTTGCACAAGAAGAATATCCTTTCATGATTATATATTTTCTTAGCTCATAAGAGTAAACACTCTTAGCTAAGTTTATGGCATACACTGTTGCTTAATGATATATTCTTGTTTTTTGAAGTAGGTATCCTTGATTCTCTTCCTTATTATGTCTCTTAAATTTCCATTATAAGGAGGGGGCATACATATGACATCCCTTGTACATTACATGTAGTTTTTAATCTATAGAATGATCGCTTTTCATGGATTCACATGTAAATTTTCATAAAGACTAATTCCTTAATATGGATTCATATGAAATTTCTAATACTAATCCCTAGAAATTGATTCATATAGAATTTCCACAAGACTAAACCCTAAACATGGATTCATACAAAATTTTCATAAGAATAATCCCTAGACATGGATCCACATGGAGATGATGATTTCCATAAGGCTGATCCCCACAAGCCACCTTGTGCGCAAAATTTTGAAGGTAGAATTGACTAGCATAAGATAATTTTATAGACTAACAATTATCCTTTCTCTTTCCTCTCTCCCCATGGATCACCTAGTGATGCAGGAGCATCTTGGGATCTTGGAAATCTTGCATCAACCAAAAATATTTGTTCTCTTTTTTTCCTATTTGATCAGTCTTGGTGTTTCTTACTGTGATCATTCTTTGTATATATTCATGGTTTGCAATCCGTACAATGTGTTCATGGCTTTGTGTTGGACATTCTCCTTGGTTCACACATCTTTTGGTTACTTCACGCATGATATTTTGTGTTGGAAATGGGTTGAGTAACTGAGAGGGGAGGGGTGAATTAGTTACCACAAAAACAAATCCAAGTCCCTTAGATGTCTTAAACAAATTAGTCATTGTTGCTCGGTTAATACAGATATTCTACTGTCACTCGGTTAACATAGAAAATCTTAAGATATTAACTGTGATTATCTTTATTTATTAATTGCAGAAACATAAACCATAAAGAAAATGAAATGTACATAGATAACACCAAGATTTAACATGGAAACCCAATATGGGAAAAACCACCAATTGCAAGTAGTTACTATTTTTCACTCTTCTGAAGTGAGCCCTGTTAGGAGCCAACCCTGTTAAAGGTTACAATAACACACTGTTAGGTGTGATCCTGTTAGAGGATTTAATCACCCTGTAAGGAATGGCCTTGTGAGAGGTCCTCAAACACTTCAATTTAGAAATTTCACCTTGTGAGAGGATTTATAAAAGATTGTTAAGTCTACTCTGTTAAGATATTTTGATCACTACTATAATTGTTAAAAAGTAACAATGGAATGACCTATTTTGATAAGAAACTATCTTTGCTGATTTAGATCTCTATTCTATATTAAATACTTGATCCTCATTGATCAGATATTCTGTTGCATTTCTCTGTGTTCTGTTCTCAATCAGAATCCCATCTGATTTAGCCTTCACTCTTCATATCATTTACACACTGTCTCTCAATATTCAATCCAAACTTGACCTTATATTTATATGATAAGTAAGTCGGCCTTACTATCCTTCCAAATAAATAATAAAACTCATGTATATCGGCTGCATATAACCAATTATCCATAAAATATAAACTCTTGTTAGTCGGCTGACACTAACTGTTTAACTCGGTCAACACTGAAATCCTTCAACGCCCGACCAACATTGTAATGCCCGAGAGTGCTTGGCATGAACTAACTATGCTCGGATAGGATTATAAATTTGTGTAAACATCACTATACTTGTGTAAACATCAATGACAATACACAATTGAATAATTGTCATCAACAATCTCCCTATTTGGAATTGATGGCAACACAACATGCCATAATACAAAGAATTATAGAGCAGCAGACATAAGAATGAAATTTTTATTAATGTCCTTAGCTTCATTCTAATTCTCATTAAATTTTATTAATGTCTTTAGCTTCATTCTGATTCTCGTCCAAAAACTCCCTTAATCACTAAAATACAGATTTCTCCCTTTCTGATATAGTTCTCCCTCTGTCATCAATCTCTCCACCAGTAATCTTTATGACATACAATAATTTCTCTCTCTATCACTAATCATTATGACATACTGTAATATCTCCCTCTTTGACAACCAATGCCAAAGACACCAACTAACATATCCAATGAATTTGTAATGTACCTGCCTGTACTTATTCATATGCAATAATCTCTAAATACCTCCATCAACATGTTAAGTTTGTTTTGTAGCACGGTTGATGCATCACTAAACTGTGTTTTAGTGAGCCTCAGTTAGGGGAATGACCCCTAGCTTTCCTCTAATATACAAAAATTCATCCTTAGGTAATGGTTTTGTGATTATGTCTGCAATTTGTTCTTTAGTATTCACATATTCCAATCTTACTTCCTTGTCTTGAACCAATTCTCTCAAGAAATGATACTTTATTGCAATATGTCCAGGCCTAGTATGCATCACAGGGTTCTTTGAAATGTTAATAGCACTGGTGTTGTCACAGTAGATAATAATTGGTTCTGTGATTTCCATCTTCATACCTGACAACAGTTGTTTGAACCATACGATATTTGAACAATTTACTGCTACAACAACATACTTTGCTTCTATTGTAGATTAAGAAATGCAGTTTTATTTCTTGCTTGTCCAGGAGACTAACCTCTTGCCAAGAAATAATGCTCCACCACTTGTGCTCTTTCTATCATCAACACTTCCAACCCAATCATCATCAGTAAAAGTCTTCAAATCAAAGTTTCCTCCTTTCTTATACAATAATCCATAATCTTCAGTACCCTTAAGATATCTCAGAATCCTTTTGATAGCCATCAAATGATTCCCTCTAGGATTAGTTGAAAACCTTGCAACAATACCAACTGCTAATGCAATATCAAGTCTGGTGTGAACAATATATTGAAGTTTACCAATCATGGATCTGTAGGTAGTCTGGTTTACTTCCTTTGAATCATCATCCTTAGACAACTTATGTCTAGTAAGCATAGGTGTTCCAACTGATCTGGAGTCCTCCCTCCCAAATTTCTTCAGTATCTCTTTGATGTATTTATTCTGGGTAATGTAGGTACCATCCTTCATCTGATAAACTTGTAAACTAACAAAGAATTTGATTTCACCAAACATAGACATTTCAAATTCCTTACTCATAACTTCAGAGAATGCTTTGCATAAATCATCATACCTAGTAAACAATATATCATCAAAAAATATTTTTGCTAATAGTATCTTGTTCTGAGGTCCTTCTTTGATATACAAGCTACTATTGTAATTAGTTCTCTGAAATCCAATGCTTATTAAGTAACCATGCAATCTTTCATACCAGGATCTAGGAGCTTTCTCCAGTCCATACAATGCTTTGTGCAATTTGTAAACCATATTCTTTTTGTTAGGATCTACAAAACCTTCAGGTTTCTCAATGTAGACTTCCTCTTCAAGAATTCCATTCAGAAATGCAGATTTTACATCCATTTGATATACCTTGTATCCTTTGTGTGCAACATATGCCAGAAGAGTTCTGACTCTTTTAAGTCTTGTAACTGGAGCAAAATTTTCTCCATAATCAATACCCTCTTCTTGAGCATATCCTTTACATATTAATCTTGCCTTGTTTCTGGAAACTTCTCCTTTTTCATTCATCTTGTTTCTAAAAACCCACTTAGTACCAATCACATTCTTATCTTTTGGTCTAGGTACAAGAGTTGAGGTTTTTTTCTTTTCTATTTTCTCAATCTCTTCATTCATTGCTTCGATCAAGCTTTCATAATTCAATGCATCTTTAATAGTTATAGGTTCAATTTCAATAAGCAAACATGTACCTTTAATTTTGTTCCTTGTCATTACACCTTCTAACTGATCTCCAATTATTTTCTCAAGTGTATGATGCCTTCTGACATATTTTGCAAGTACATGATCCTTCCATCTTGATTCAAGGCTTGTTCCACTTGGTTCACCATGCTCAAAAGTTTTGTTATGTTCTTTTGTCTAATACTCAGGTTCCATTATCTGAGACTTGGGCGCCTCTATCTGAGACTCGGGTACCTCTATTTGCAACTCAGTTCCCTCTGTCTATGACTAAATCTCTTGAGTTTGTGACTCAATTTCCTCAACCAGCAGTTAGGGTTGCACAGGTTGCAACTCAGGTTGAACTTTTTTAGTTTGTGCAGATGAATTCAATGGTTGACAGGGATGTTGTCCAATCACCATTGCGTGTGTCTTAGTTATAGTATTAGGTTCATAATATATAAATTTTATGTAATCCTGAGGCTCTTTACTTCTCTATTCTTCACCTCTTTTTGCAAACTCATCAATCCTTACATGCACACTTTCTATGACTTTATGAGTAGAAAAATTCAAACATTTATATGCTTTTCTTTTATAGGAGTAGCCTAGGAATATACCTTCATCACCTTTTACCTCAAACTTTCCATTTCTTTCTTACTTCAAGATGTAACATTTACTTCCAAATACTTTGAAATAACAAACATTAGGTTTATAGCCATACCATATTTCAAAAGGTGTCTTCTCAGTACCTTTCTTCATTTGAACTCGGTTCAAGGTGTGAATTGCAGTGTTGATGGCTTCCTTCTAGTATTTGTTAGAAACATTCTTTTCAATCATCAAGGTTCTTGCACAATCCATAATGGATATGTTCCTTCTTTCTACTATACCATTCTACTATGGAGTACTTGGGGCAGATACTTGTCTTTTGATTCCTCTTTCATTGCAAAATTCATTGAATTCATTAGAAATGAATTCTCCCCCTCTGTTAGATCTTAAGCATTTGAGTTTCTTTCCTATTTCTTTTTCAACTCTGGCTAGGTACCATTTGAATTTCTAAAAGGCTTTTGATTTTTCTTTAAGAAACATAATAGTCATCATTCTAGAATGATCATCAACAAATAGAATGAAATACTTCTCACCTGTGTAACTTGTTGTTCCAATTGGTCCACATAAATCAGTATGTACCAATTCCAAAACTTATTCTATATTGTAGTTCTTGCTCTTGAAGCTAGTTTCGCCCATCTTCCCAATTTGACATTGTTTGCATATTTCTAGTTCGGGTTTCTTCAGAATAGGAATTCCTCTTACTCTTTTTTTCTTGCTTATGTTAACCAAGTTATCAAAGTTCACATGACATAACATTTTATGTCATAACCAAATTTCTTCTACTTGTGCAATAAAACATGAAATTTAATTGAGATCAAGATAAAATAGATTACCTTTTGTTTGTCTGCCATTTCCAACTAGGTTTCCCTTACCATCTAGGATCTTGGCCTTACCATTCATGAATTCTACCTTGAAACCAATGTTATTCAGTTGTGCCACACTTAGTAGATCACGCTTTAGTCCTTCAACCCAATAAGCATTATCACATTTGATTCCCTTTGTTAAAGTAATACAACCTTTACCTTTCACATAGCAGGGTTCATCATTCCCAAAACTGACACTCTCACCATCATAGTGCTCAAGATGTTCAAATTTGGTTTTATCACCATTTTAGGGTGCATACAAGAACAACCACTATAAATTATCCAAGTGTCATTCTTGATAATATGAGAATATAGTGCTACCTTTTCATTATCTTCATTATCTGACTCACCCTTAATAGCAATACAAACCATTTCATCTTCATCTTCATCACTATCAAAATATTTAGCAATGTAACAAGATTTCTTACCTTTATCTTTGTAGCTTTTGTAATCTTTCTTGCCTTTATACTTGTTGAACTTTTTATCACCTTTGTCTTCCTTGTTTGGACACTTAGCAGCAATGTGACCAACTTCATCACATGAAAAGAAAATTAATGGTATTCCTCCTTTGTACTGTCCTTTTCCTTTTGCAGCTCTCCTTGCAAGTAATGCTTCAATGATTTCTAGATCTTCATCATCAGATTCATCATCACTATCACTGTCAATTTATTTTCCTTTCATCTTGCCAAGGTTTAATTTAGCTTTGAATACAAACTCAAGATTGACAAGGTTAGGAGAGTAATTGTCAAAGTTATCCAACTCAAAGGTTGTGAGTCTTCCAACCAATCCATCTAGAGTTATACCATTACTGAATCTCATTTCTTGAATAGCTGAAACTCTAATTGCATAGATAGGAAGTAAAGTTCTCAATACCATACTAACCACTATTGTGTCTTCAATTACTCCACCGACAGCTCTGATGGCACTGACACTTTTCTTGATTCTTTCACTATATTTTTTATTGTCCTCCCCTTCTTTCATTTTCATCTAATCAAATTGACCTTGGAGACTTTATGCTTTGGCTCTCTTTACATTGACATCTCCTCCATGAATATCATGCAGTTTATTCCACATATCAAAGGCAGTATGGTAGTCCTTGACTTCATCAAATTCAGAATAGATGAGTGCAGAGGCTATATCAATCATCATTCTGTTATGATGTTTCATGTCTATCATCTGATCCATAGTCAAAGGTCTCGGTGGTTCCACATACCTATGGTCCAAGAATTGCAAACCAATATCTCCATGGTAGATAGATGTAGTCTCATCAAATCTTGCCATGCAGCAAAATTGTCTTTGTTAAGTTTCAGGATCTCCCTTCTGTAAGACATTTATGATCTTTAGCACCAAATGCTCTGATACCAATTGTTGGAAATGGGTTGAGTAACTAAGAGGGGAGGGGTGAATCAGTTACTACAAAAACAAAAACCAAGTCCCTTAGATGTCTTAAACAAATTAGTCACTATTTCTCGGTTAAAATAGATATTCTACTGTCACTCAATTAACATAAAAAATCTTAATATATTAACTGTGATTATCTTTAGTAATTAATTAGAGAAACATAAACCATAAATAAAATGAAATGTACACAAATAACACCAAGATTTAACATGGAAACCCAATATGGGAAAACCACCAATTGCAACTAGTCACTATTTTTCACTCTTATGAAGTGAGCCCTGTTAGGAGCCAACCCTGTTAAAGGTTACAATAAAAAACTATTAGGTGTGACCCTATTAGAGGATTTAATCACCCCGTAAGGAGTGGCCTTGTGAGAGGTCTTCAAACACTTTAATGTAGAAATGTCACAGTGTGAGAGGATTTATAAAAGACTGTTAAGTCTACTATGTTAAGAGATTTTGATCACTGCTACAATTGTTAGAAAGTAACAATGGAATGACCTATTTTGATAAACAACTATCTTTGCTAATTCAGATCTCTGTTCTAGATTAAATACTTGATCCTCACTGATCAGATATTCTATTATAGTTCTATGTGTTATATCCTCAATCAGAATCCCATCTAATTTTGCCTTCACTCTTCATATCATTTACACATTGTCTCTCAATATTCAATCTAAACTTGACCTTATATTTATATGATAGTACTTTTCAAGTCAACCTTAATATCCTTCCAAATAAATAATAAAACTCATGTCTGACAGCTGCATATAACGAATTATCCATAAAATATAAACTCTTGTTAGTCGGCTGACACTAACTGTTTAACTCGGTCAACACTAAAATCCTTCAATGCCCGACCAACACTATAATGCCTGAGAGTGCTTGGCATGAACTAACTGTGTTTGGATAGGATTAAAAATTTGTGTAAAAATCACTATACTTGTGTAAACATCAATGACAATACACAATTGAATAATTGTCATAAACAATTTTGTAGATTCTTGGTGAGATTGTCCTGTTCTTCATGTTTCTGGCCAGTCTTCATGTTTTACGATCTCACGAAGGTTTTTCCTATCGACAAAGCTTAACGACTCATTTCTTGATGATGTTACGTTTATGGCCGACCTACTTAAGGGATCGAGTTTGATATTTCATTGTTTGGAGGTTTATCCTGATGATTTAGGTCCTGGCTTATTGTTGTAACACATTTTTTTTTTTATTGGGAAATGTGAACTTTCTAGGCTGACCTGATATTTGCAAAGGTTTTTTAAGCTTATAGATTTGTTTGTAAAGAAGATTATTTTTCAAGATATTTTTTGTCTAATTATCTGGCTGTAACTGTGGCTAAGGATTTTGTAAGGGTTTTCTGATTATAATCAGGCTTGTATGCCTGATATGTATGACTACATGTTGCAGATCCATTGTATATTATTTTCTCATGGTAATAAAGAAGGTTGATCTCTCATTTCTCCTTGTTTTTGCTTGTTGCTTCCATTGTGTAATTTATGTTGCAAGGATTAGACATATCTCTTTGAGTTCCCTCCATCCTTGAATACATCAAGTGGTATCAGAGAAAGTTTTTGCAGCCTAGGGTTTTCCTGGTGTGGTAGCAGAGGAAAGATCTAACCTACAACTAATGAAGATTGTGAAGACGACTAGGAAAAATGCTAGAGGTAGAGAAAGGAATACAAATATTACTATCTTGGATTTGTTGAGCCAGATTTATGCTAGATTGGAAGCGATAGAAAATTCTTAGAGGAGAGGACAACATATAGAAGATGCAAGTGATGAAGAAAGAGGTGAACAAAATCAAAATTAGGTAAGGAAAGGAGAGAATAATGAGGCACAACCCGAGTTGAATCAAGAAGAGGAGAGGTTCATCAAATCCTTGACTAATGTTAATAAGAGACCTCATTTTAATCCACATGAATATCATGGTAACCTTGATTCAGATGAATTGATATATTGGATAAGATAGATGAATAAGTACTTTGAACTTGGAGGAAATTGTGAAGAGAAGAAGGTAAAATATGCCTACACTAAGTTAAAAGGACATGCATCCTTATGGTGAGAATATTTACAAACAGATCGACAGAGAAGGGGTAAAGACAAGATCAAATCTTGGGATAGGATGGTGAATAAATTAAAAGGTAAGTTTTTAATTAGAGATTACCAAGTGAGTTTGTTTCAAAAGTTGTAGAACTTGAAGCAGAAGGACTTAAGTGTTAAGTGTTACACTGAGTTTTATAAGATGAATATTAGATCTTGTCATATAGATTATGAAATTGAACAAGTTTCTCACTACCTTAATGGTTTAAGGGTTTCAATACAAGATGAAATCATTCTGCTACATATTAGGACTGTGGAAGAAGCTTACAAGTGGGGTTTGAAGGATGAAGAAAAGTTGAACCAAAGGCATGAGCAAAGGAAAAGAGGTAGAGGAGGAATATTTCAGAGAGGCCAATCTAGTACTAATACTGGAGGAGGTAGATTTTTTGTAGATCAAGGTAGGAATGAGTCAGAAACTAAGGATAATGATTTCTATAGGAGGAATGATAGGATTTCCTAATGCAGTGAAAGACAAGGTAGTAGTAAAAAAGGAAGTTCAATGGCACTTGTTCAAATGTGGTGAAGAAGGGCACCGATACTTTGAGTGAAAACTAGGGAACTCTAAGAAGAAGGCAAAAGGAAGTAGGTAAAAAACATTTGTAGATGAAGAGTCCACTGGATCAGTAAAAAAAAATCAAGAAGAGGAAGGAGAAACCTTGATGACTCAAAGAATCCTATATCACAGAGAACAAGATAAGGAATCATTATAGAGGAAGAATTTTTTCATAAACAGATGAAAGGTACAAGATAGGGTGTGAAATGTTGTCATAGACAGTGGTAGTTCTGATAATCTTGCCTCATAGGAATTGGTTGAAAAACTGAACTTGCAGAGGTTGAAGCATCCCGAACCCTATCAGATTGCATGTATTCAAGATGAACACAAGGTACTGGTAAGTAAATAATGGATAGTTAAATTTAATATTGGGAAGTATTATGATGAGGTTTTGAATGATATTATGCCTATGGATGTGTGTAATATCTTTTTGGGTAGACCATGGCAGTATGATAGGCAAGCTATACATGATGTAAGGAAGAATGTATACACCATTTCTACTAATGGAATGAAGAAAAAATTGTTACCTTTAGAGGAACCCCTTAAGAGTGAAGTGTGTACCAGTGCAAGGATTTGTTTAGTGGATGGAAGAAAGTTCTTGTATGGCACAAGGCATAATAATGTGCATTTTTCTTTAGTATCCAAGAATTCTAAGGAGATTGTATCAGGAGAAGAACACCCAAAAGAAATCACTGGATTGTTGAATGAGTATGCATACATCATATTTGATAGTAACCCTGATGGATTACCACCTATGAGGATTATTAGCCATTGTATGGATTTGATACCAGGGGCTATTTTTCCTAAAAAAGTAGACTATAAGATGACACCAGTATAGAATGAAGAACTCAATAGGCAAGTACAATATTTATTGCAACATAGATTGATTAGAGAGAGTTTGAGTCTATGTGGAGTTCCTGTAGTGTTAGCACCTAATAAAGATGGATAATGGAGGATGTTTACCTATTCTAGAGTCATCAACTAGATCATAATCAAGTATCAATTTCCTTTTCCAAGGATGGATGATTTGATGGATTGTTTGAGTGGAGCCAGATATTTCACCAAGATAGATTTGAAGAGTGGATATCATCAAATCATAATCAGAGAAGGTGATGAGTGGAAGACTGCATTCAAGAAAAATGAAGGATTATATGAGTGGTTTGTAATGCCTTTTGGTCTGTCTAATGCACCTAGTACATTCATGAGGTTAATGAATGAAGTGACACAAGGAGGGTTAATAGATGGGGCCAAAGACTCTCCCAACTACCAACCCAACTTGCAGAGACAATGTAGAAGCAACAACAACATAGTGAGAGAATAAACAATAGAGATCCTTTTCATTAATTGATCAAACTCATTATATGTTGAGATGTAAGGCCTTCCCAGTTTGGGCCATATACATTCAATGAATTACAAATTTATCTTCATACATGCGAGGTCACAGACCTACTTACATATAATTCAATACTTAATCTTCTATTACAATCTGATATCAAAATCCTACCAAGGAACTACTAGCCCCTAGAACTAAGAACATAGAAACAAATATATACAAGAGTCCAATAGAGAGTTCAACACTCAAATCCATAAGTGAGACCTAGATTTAGGTCCACATAGATCCCAATGAGAGACCCCAAATTAATTAAGCCACAGAAATTAACTGAATAAGTTGGCCACCAGATCTAACTCCAAAATAAATAACTCGGGTAAAGGATGACCGAGAAACATAGTGACTCAGGAAAAGAACAACCTGGGAAACATAAACAAGACTCAGGACAAGCATACCCGAGCAACAGAAGACAAAACCAAGCGATAGCAAAGAACTCGAAAAGAAAGCATGTTCGAGTGACAGAAACCTGAGCAACAGAGACCAACTCAAAACAAACATAACCAAGTGACAGACCCAAGCAACAGAGTACTTCACACTGATAATTTGTAAGGCATGGCTTCAATAGTACCAATAATAGTGACTTCTCTAGAATCCATTGCTTGACATCTCCCATGAGGAGTATCCACTTGTAATCCCATAGACTTCATAATTTCTATTGGCATGACAATGTTTGATGCTCCTGAGTCAATCATACAGTTTTTAAGCATCTTTCCATTAATTACCAGTGTTAGAAAGAATGGGTCAACAAACTTAGGAGAAGTAGTTGTGTTTAATAAAATCTAAGGAATTTCAGAAGTCATTACTTCAGCTTCCTTCCCTTTGTTATTTGGTCTCTTATCAACATTTTCTGGACTTTGAACTTTCATTGTAGGCACAATGTTTAATAGAGATAGAACCTTTTCTTTATGTTCCTTGATACTCATTATTTCTAAAAATGGAACTTTTACAGTCATTTGAGATAAACAATGTCCCATGTCTACTGGATTATACTTTACATCTGAGGACTTTGGTTTTTCAACAGTAATATTATTTTCCTCAATCTGTATGTTAAGAGTTGGTTCTTCTTTCTTAGATTTTTTTGTTTTCTATCTTAAGAGAAGAAGTACTTGTTTCTTGTACCTTTTATTTTCCCTCTTGTACAACAATAGGCTCTATGGCTTTAGTTATTATCTTGACCTTAGGTTTGTTTTCATTTTCCCCAAGTCCATCTTTCTTTTGTATATATTTGGTGTCTGTTTTATTTTCTTTTATAAAGACACCAGACGGTTGACTACTATTACCACCAACTACTCTATTCCTTAAGTGATAATTGCTTCTTGCTTTGTTCACCAGATCTGCAGTAATTCTTTCTTTTTCTTCATCTAAAGCCTTTATGACCAATGGAAGGTCTTGATTATTTTGTGCATAACATCTTACATGGTCATTTGTTTCTTCTATTTCACTATCTGACAAAATTTGTTGATGATGAATCTCTATATTTCCTTGTGAACCATATGAATCATGATTTTCAATTTCATTACCTGAGTCTACATCATGACATGAATAGGCATTTGACATATTATAATCACATTATTCAGTTTCATTATTCCCTTGTTCTTTATTTGCTTTCAAATCTAAGGAAACAATGCAAAAATCAAGATTGTGTGGGGCTTCACAAGCCTCACATCAGAAATCATCATTGCACAAATGGACAACATTTTTATGTAAAGGGTATGGAGTTTTATTCTCAGGTTTTTCTTTTCTAGGTGGAGCAATAGGCTTCCCATCCTTAAACTGAGTTCCATGAGGATGATTCTGCATCCTATTCTAAGGATTATAAGTGTTATTATAGGAAGGCCTATTATTTTGAGGAGCCCTATACTCTTTATATTATGGTTCCTTTAGGTTACTCCTACTAAACCGTGAATAATCTCTCATATTCTGTTTACCAGATGTTAGTGAACAAAATTTTCCTTCTTGAAATATAACTATCAAAGACTCTTAAACCCGAAAACAGAAGGAAAGAAATGCACTAACAATTGAGTGAGTCATTCACAACCACACTCTCTGCATTCAAAAGGCGCAGCTACCTTAAACAAGAAGAATTTTCAATAAAATATTTATTCATAAACATCTATTTTGAAGCATACTTTTCACCAGAAAGCACGAAAGGTTGTGATTCACATCACCATAGATAATTGATTAACTATTCTAAGATCTTGAAGATCAAAAAGATATACGAGCCAACTGACTCAAACCTTAAATAGAAGAATAAAAATAGAAAGGCCGATTCAAAAAGATAATAAATCTTGAAATATTACTGAGTAAATCCAAAATATATTTCAACAGATTATAACAGCATGTTCATTCAACTCCAACTGAAATCAAAACCATGCATTTTACTAGACCAACTGATCCATAATAATGATAAAATCTGCTTGTATTACCAACTGATAATATATATACTCATATATTTGAAAGATATCCAGTATCATTTCACAGAAAGAACTTAAGAAAATGGAACCAATAGTAGAATTGAGTTTCTTTTTAAAAAAGAACCGACCCTCACTTGGTCATCCAAAATATCATATATAGCCACACAGGGCTTAATTCAGTTTTAAAACTAACTGCCTCAAAATAGTAGGAACATCTGAAATAAACTAAAACAAAAAACTAATTAGAGAACTAATTGGCTGAATGGCCTATTGTAGCTCCAGCACTGGTGTTCATGGTATTCTTCATTGTCTTCCATTCCTCGCATGCCACAGAGAAATTCTGTCTCAGCTTTTGGTTTAGTTGGGCAGTTTCTTTGAACCTTTGGAGCCAAACATCTTTGAAGCATTGTGTCTATTGGGTTTTGCTTGCAATTACCTTCAGATGTTCATCTCCGTAGACCACAATCGATTCCACATGAACTAGGATCGAATGATCAGTCATCCCAATTTCTTTGGCAGCATTCAGGTTTTCCAACTTTTTCTAGAAGTAGGGAAACACCTTTGACATTTCGCCGCTGGCTTTATTTTCTAGTCTGATGATCTTCCCTGTGCACTCATTTTGTGCTAGCAGAGTATCTCTCAGGTTGATCTAAGCTTCAATTATCTGTGATGACTCTTCTATTGCCTATTCATATAATGAACTTTCCCATTCCAAATTCACTTTGACCACAAATAGTGAATTTTCATCCATACCAGGCACTGCCTTTTCAGAAATAAATTTGTTTAAACCATAGGTATAAATGTCCTCCATATTATGTATTTTGATTTTTAATTTCCCCCTTTTCTTTTTCCATAGCTCCACGTCATCTTCTACTATTTTTAGTAATTGTTCAACTTTTTTCATCACATTATCAAAATCACTAGCAAACCTAGTAATTTCTCCATTTACCTTATCCATCCAATTGTAGAAAGCTATTGATATTGATCTGTCTTTGTGCACTTGGTCCAGGAACTTCTGACTTTCAGGAGACTTTACATCTAAATCAAAAGGGACCATTGTCAGTGGTTGAGGTAAAGGATTATGAAGTTGCTGAATATACTTGGCCATTTCACAAAGGGCCTATTTCAGTTTCATCTTATCTTCAACATCCTTTTTCACTCGGTGAATGATCTTCTTATTGGCTGAATCAAACATTTTTAAATTAGTAGCCCTGGTGGACATGCCCAGATCTATCTTTTCTACATGGAAGTCACTTTCTGTAACCTCATCACTAGTTTTATATGAGTTTGGTTTGAATATCTCTGCCATCCAATGTCTTGTTTTAGTATCCACATCGACCATGGCTTCTACCTTTGGCTTCTTACTTCTTGGGGTTTTCCCAAGATATTTTCTAACCATATCTCCAACAGGAGCTGATATTGGGACAATGCTTCTTTTCTTGTTAACCGAAAGCCCCAACCAGTTAGGACTCTTTGGTGTAGAGGTATCAGTGGAAGGGGTTGATACTGACACGTTTTGGTGATCTTCTCCTGCCATTTGAATCTTTAGAGGGCTTGCTGGACTCTTATCCATTTTAACCTTTATTTTATGTTGCTTTTCACTCTCTTCTGGTTCTAGATCAATTGTACTGTAGGGGATTGATGCTACCTTTTCTTGCCTTTTTCTCTTAGTTCTTGTAGTCCTCAGGGATTATATAGGGATTATTTCTCTCTTTTCAGTACGATCTTCAATTTCAGTTTTGGATGCACCTTCAGAAAGCAATTCCTCATTTTCATTAGTAATAGTGGGAGAAGTGGTGAGTTTCAAAATCCTTATACTCTTCCTGGTTACTGAGACAGGAATTTCTTGTTTCTTCTTCTTGCTTATTTCCTTCAACCACTTGTCTGTTCTTTTGAACACACTTTCAGAGACAGCATTCAATTCATCTACCTCTTCTCTTCCCCAATCTATTTTCCTGGCCACTGCTTCGCCATTTTGCTTGGTACATTCAACTTCTTTTGCATCCTCTTCTACATTGGTGTCAAGCCCTTTAATTTTAAAAGGTAGTCACAGGGTAATAATCTGATCGAGTGAAAACCAAGAATGCATTCTTTTCACAACCTCAAATTCATCAACACAGTTAGCCCAATAGTCTTCCAGACTCGAATGATGCAGGAAGGTAGCATCTACTTTGAAGTGGTTCACCACAAATTTCTTACTGTCAAAATAACTGTGACTTTGATAATAAGGGAGGTTGAATATTTTGAGTTTGGTATCAGGAGAAGAAATACCATGTGTTAACCTGAGGTGATAGTGTCCCAAATCAATAGGAAATAATGAACCCACCCCTCTTTTAAGCTTGAATTTCAATCTGACCTGGATAATTTGTCTGCATATTTCCAACAGAATGTACTTATCTAGTTAATAGCGTGGGAGCTTCACAGGTTCACCACTAAAACCTCCTACCCTTAAATAGCTGAAGGTGGGTAATTGAATAAAGAAATGACCATAGGCCTTAATCAACTCCATAGCCTCTTCAGACATTCTATAATTTATCTTCCCCCTTAGCTCAAAGATAAGCTTGGATAGGAAAGTATCTTGCACCCTTTGGAAATTTCTTAGGTTCTTCTCCTTTTGCAGATAAGAATGGTATTCGTAGAGCATCATGTCATCTCTCCATGGTTGATGAGGCAAACCTTCCCATTTTCTATAGATGGCTAGGACATAAAATAGGTATGAGGACATGTAGAAATTAGAGGCTTCTGCAGACCGGGATAGCTCTTCATCTAGCCTTGCCGCTATTACTTTGGCCTAGTCTATGTATTTTCCATCAGTCAAAATGGTTTGAATGAGGATGTACATCCAGTCCTCCCATATTATGTCGTTAGGTTTTCCCCTCAATCTGTTTAGCATGACAAAAATATCTCTTACCTCTCTTACCACCCTTTTCAGAGGTTTAGGAAGTCTGGAACCTCCTCTTTCAACCTTGGACAACCAATCATTAGCTATATTGTTACTATAATCTCTGAAATTGTGGAGAAAATCTTCTTTAGCTTTTTCAATGTCATAGGCGACATAAGTCTCTGCAGGGAGAATTATAAGGGCCACCATTACTGTTTGTCAGTTCACAGACACCAAAATTTCTCCAGAAGGAAGGAAGATACATTTATTTACCCTGTCATACATGTTTCTACACTCCATCACTAATTTAGGGCACAAAGTCACTTCAAGAAAACCAACAGCCTCCAACAAATCACTTTCAATGATTTTGGCTGACGTAGTCTCGGCTTTGGCATTTCTAACTTTGTGAACAATCTCTGCAATGTCGTCATTGAAAAGAACCGTATCTCCCATTTCTGGTAAACAACTACTTATAGGAGAAAACTTATTCTCCTTTACAAATTTGGCTTGCTGAGCCAACTTACTAGAACTACCCATGATAATTCCTAGCGCTATTGATTTAGGAAATAGATATGAAACAATAAAAACTTCCTTTCTTACAGTATGCATTTCTTAAAAACCAGAAAGGAAAATGAGAGAAAATACTTTGAGACTCACCGATGCCAACACTTCCGCTTGTAGAGAAAAACCTTCAAAGATCTTCTATCCAGTCTAGCTTTCCAACAAAATGCAAAAATAGAAATGGCAAAGAAAGGAAAGCTGAATACATACATTTAAATTGCTTCTTTTTAGTAATTATGATTACTTACCATGAATCAATGATTCCTGCCGTCAATAGCTGGCCATGTCCCATTGCATTTCCTACTTACTCGGGCAAATTGCACTTTAAGTTGAGTTGATGTCACTCCCCGTCTTTTCAGAAATTAATTTCATAAATGTGAGTGACATTTGGCACGTGCCAAGTGTGTCTGATCATTATCACATTTCTGTATCTTGAACATTGAATTGTGATGCGCCAAGTTCAAAGTTCAAGATCTCACATGCATTTAGCCATGAATGATAAAAAATAATAAATACGATGAACTGACGCAGGACGCGAGAGGTGAAAATGAATTATGAACATAAAAGGTATGGTTCAAGATTCAAGATCTTGAAAAATGCGACGTCGAGACAGAAAAGACGCAGGATAAAGAAGGAATGATCAATGCAAAATGGGAAATTGAACTTTGAACTCTGAACAAGTGAGCTCAAGGTTCATAGTTCAATATTACATTACACATCCGACGTGGGTTTGCAAAACTTACCGATCGAAGAGACAAGCACGGACTTGCACAGCGGGAAATGAGATGTTGAACTTTGAACATTGAGTTCAAGGTTCAAGATTCAATATACAACCCAACACTTTACATGATACTTTGAGAAAAAGTTAATCAAAAGCTTTTGACCTACAACAGGTTGCTCCGACTAGGGATAGGACCGTGAGGGGCGAAACAACAAACTCAAAAAGCCTCTGGTTCCACACAAAACTAAGCCTACAAGCAAGCAAAAACTAACCTAAGACACAACAAAATAATATGTACATGAGAGACAAGAAACTTACAACTCATAAAGCTTGAGATCTTGCCCATTAAAGGACAAGGGCATTTTTGTTCCATCAGCATACTTCAATCTGAAAGAGTTAGGCCCGAGCTGTTGGCTAATCTCAAAGGGTCCTTTCCATAATGACTCAAATTTGCTGTGTGCTCCTTGGGGTTCTCGTCTTTTATCCCACATCAAAACTTTATCCCCTGTCATGAAACTCCTGGGTCGAGCTCTTCTGTCAAAGATCTTTTTCATCATAGCTTGGTGATTAGTAATATGATCTACAATATGCTCCCTTTCTTCTTCAATCTTGCATAGATACATAATTCTTTTCTCCAGCCCATTATGGAAATTTTGGTCTTCAATCACCTTTTGTAACTTAGCAGCGGCTAACTCTAATGGGAGGGAAAGCTAAGCTTCTACGCCATATACCAGCACAAAATTTGATATTCATATGGCTCTTTTTGGTGAAGTGTGATCTTCCCATAGTGCTTCGTGCAACCTTTTGTGCCAATCCCTGGCATTATCATCAACTAACTTCTTCATTATGGAAATCAAATTCTTGTTAGTTGATTCGGTCTGACCATTACCCTGAGGAAAGTAGTCAGACAAGTGTGACAATTAAATTCCATTATCATAAAAAAAAAGCTACATTTCAAAAGAGGAGAAGTTCTGCGCATTGTCAGCTACTATCTTTGTCGGAACTCCAAATCTTACCAAAATATTTTCCTTTAGGAAAGAACAGACTATTTCTGAAGTGGTTTTTCTTACAGGAATGACTTCTACCCATTTAGTTAAGTAGTCTGTTGCGGTCAGAATATGAGTATGACCTACACTTGAAGGGGGATTTATAGGTCCTATGAAATCTATTCTCCATTGCTTAAATGGTTCTTCAATAACCACAGGTCTTAACGGTAAGGCTGCTAAATGAGGTTTCCCAGAGAATAGCTTACATTTTTCGCACTGTACTACCCACTTGTAAGCATCTTTAAACATTCTGGGCCAATAGTAACATTTTCTTAGTATCTTAAATGCTATTACTGAGGAGGAGAAATGTCCACCACAAGCTTTGTTATAAAAGGATTGAAGTAGTTTCTTTTGCTGATCTTCATCAACACATCGGAGGAACATTCCATCTAAGCCTTGTTTGTATAATACATCATCAAAGATAATGTACTTAACCACTTTTAATTTCAAATTCCTTTTATCTTTTACAGTAAGGTGATCTGGACATTCTCCATATGTCAAATAAAAGGCCACATTTGAGAACCATACATCTTTCAGTCCAGTAAATAGAGACAAAGGAATGTTATCTTTAGACTCCTCTTCATTTTCTGTAATCAACTTACAGAGTCCCTAACCTCTTACTAATTTGGTAGGTTTGATTTCTAAGTCAAAATCTTGCACTTTGGCCACCCATGTTACCCTGTTATTCATAGACACCTCCTGCTGAGTTAGAATACTCTTGACAGCTGAATTCGGGACATAGACAGTAGAGTGCGAATGAAGGATGTAATATTAGAACTGCTTAAAAGCCTTCACCATTGCAAAAGCTTTATTTTCCATGGGAGAGTACCTCAGCTCGTGTTTCTTCAATGACACACTCATGAAGGAAATAGGGACATCTTCATTCGCTTCATTCTTTTGCAATAGGACACCGAACATAGTATGTTCGAAGGCATAACAATGTATCACAAAATATTTTCAGAAGTCCAGATGAGACAGTACTAGAGCTTGAGAAATTCCCTTCTTCACTTAATCAAAAGATTTCTTGGCCTCTTCAGACCATTTAAAACTTTGTTTTTCACTTAATAGGTTCACCATAGGCCTAGTCATTTCTGAGAATTCAAGTACAAATCTTCTCAAGAAATTAATTTGCCTGAAGAAAGATCTTATTCCATTCCTGTTAGAGGGCAGACACAATTGTTGTATCACTCAGACTCTTTCAGGGTCGATCTTAATTCCCTCTCTCAAAACTATATGACCCAATAACTTTCCCTCTATCACACAAAAGACAGATTTTTTGGGGTTTAGCGATAGCCCTTGATTTCTACATTCTTGCAGAATGAGCTTCAAATATTTTTCATGTTTCTTCCTCTTACAAGAGAAGATGGTCAAGTCATCAAGGTAAACCACAATTATCTTATTCAGTAGGTGACCGAAGGAGGAATTCATTGAACGCTGAAAGGTCGCTCTTGCATTAATCAAGCCAAATGGCATTCGATTATATGCGAATGTACCCCAAGGAGTAGTAAACGTTGTTTTATGCTGATCGCTAGGGTTTACACTGATTTGGTTGTACCCTAAAAAACCATCTAGCATTGACATCATTTCAGAACCTGCTACCATTTGCAAAATGTGATCCATGTTAGGAAGAGCAAAGTTATCTTTCAGACTGACCTGGTTCAAGTTTCTAAAATCTACGCAAATTTTGATTTCATCATTTTTCTTATGAACTGGTACTATATTTGCGACCTAGGTAGAATGGTGAATTGGTTAGATTATTCTAGCATTCAACATTTTGTCCACTTCTCTAAAAATGGCATCCGAGACCCTAGGAATATAGTTCCTCAGTTTTTGCCTGAAGGGCTTGGCGCCGGGTTTCAATGGGATGTGATGTTGAAACTGTCCATTTTTAAAATCCTTCAAGTCTTCATATGACCAAGAAAACACATCTTTTAATTCTCTTAATAACTTCATGAATATAACTTTTTCTTCCGAGCTACAACAAGTGCCTAGATGCACATATCTGGGATTTTCATCACTACCTATATTTATTTTCTCAAAATCACCAGATTGTTTACCACTGGTCTCTTCAGTTTGACCAATAAAACAATCACCATGGTCAAACAGGCTCTCCATTGTTACAAGGCCCTTAGGGATATGGTTTCCCTTCAATTGCACAATATCTACCCTTTTATTCACCTGCTCATCTGCACAAAACTCTTGACACTTGAATTCTAAACCTTCAAAAAATACTAACGAGAACTTTTCAATACCCTGTAAGAATGTCAACACATGGGCATCGTTACTGAAGACTTTCCAAGAATTAGCATTGTCTGGTACACTAGGTTGGTGAAATAGCTCTATAGTATACTAACTATTGTCAAAATCAAGGTGGGGAATGAGTAATGCTACAGAACTGGCAAGTATGTCTGCTCTAGAATTTAATTCTCTAGGGACTGCCTCAATTGCAAATGCCTCAAAACCTTCAATTTCATCCCAAACCCTATTTCTATAATGCTTCATTCACTCATTTTTAACTGCATATATGTCTCTCACCTATTTCACAATTAACTCAGCATCCCCTTTAGCTTTCAGGGTTTTGATACTTTTCTTCTTTGCTTCTTGAATACCGAGCAGCAATGCTTCATATTCTGCGGTGTTATTTGTATTCTTGAATTCTAGTTTAAAAGTAAAAGGGAACTTCTCACCAACAAGAGATATCAAAACTACCCCTACACCCTAACCTGTAGAGGAGCAGCTCCCATCAAACTTAAGAACCCAAACTCCTTCATTTCTGGGAGGTTTCAACTCAGCAACATCTTCTTCAGGTAAGATCACATAATTAGCAAAAAAAAATTCTTGGTATAAGATTTGAGCTCTGGGATCTTCAGATGGGAAGACAGTATTTTTTGACTTGGTCTCAGGTTGTAATACTACCTTCTGATTTCCAATGGGAATTATTGCTTGTGACCAATCTAGTTTAATTTCTCCTCCTAAGTCCCGGCATAAAGTTCAACTTAAAAGCATATCGTAGCTAGCAGGTATGTCTGCCACAAGGATGGTTAACTTTAGCCTTTTATTGGGATAGGCAGCCAATGAGACTTGAGCATCTTTGATTTGACCAAGTAATGGGACTTGTTTAGAATCCATCAAGTAAAATTTGTTGAAGGTCTTTGTTAGGGGCAAGTCTAAGGCTTTTGCTATAGATGAAGGCATTATATTGTCTGATGCCCCTGAGTCTATGATGTAGTTACTAAGTTTATGACCATGCATGAATAGAGATACATAGAAAGGTTCTAGTTTACCCAAAATTTGAGTAGGTTCTGAGGATTCCTGACTAAGGATATTTTGAACATTTTCAGGAAGAATTGAATTATGGTTTTTTGGAGTTTCGTGAGAAGATAGAGTATTTGTTTGATTTGCTACAACTTCAGGAGATGATCCTTTTACAAAATTCACTAATTTATCCAACTCATTTGGCTTTAACTTCAAATATTTGACAGGAGAAATCTGAATCTTGGAAGTTTTACAAAAATCAACAAAATCAAAGGAAGAATCAAGGTCTAATTTTTTTAGAGTTTTTACCTCTGGTCCTACTCTTTCATCCATCTTTGAACTACCACTTGTATTCACATGCTCCTTTTCTCCTTTATTTTGAAATGGATGCGAGACTCGATTTGTATTTTTTCTTCCTTATTGACCCTTGGTGAGCACAAAGCAAGAAGGTTCCTCCAGAGTAATAAAAATGTCACCACCACGATCAGAGTTAGACTCATACTCTAAGTAGTAACTTATGGAGTCGCCAGGTCCTCCAGAGTTTCCTTCATCAGCAGGGATCTCCTAAATGCTTTATTAGCTTGTAGTTGTTTGTATCACACCATCTCAGGACATGAATCTCCATCATGTTCATCAGTCAAATGAAAAATACACATATTTCCTTTTACAGGAGGGGGCTCAATTTGTAGTCTTTGTTGGACCAGTAAGGCATTCCATGATTTCTCATAATTTCTTGTCCCGTGACTTGGAAATCTGTGAGGAACATCTTGGTATGGAGCAAGAGGAGATTTTGGCATCTGTCTCTTAAGGGCAATCATATCATTTACTAATCTCTATACTATTGGATCATTAGAGCCAAAATTAGAGGCTTGATTTGTTGATGTTGGTATATCTCTTCTCCATTTTTCTGCTGTTATGAGGTCATCCTCAAGTTCTATTGCAAGATTTTGAGTTGCAGCTATATTAGCCACCCTATCCTATCTCAATTGATAGCTTATGTTAGGAGGCATTGCATTGACAAAGAAGCCTTTTTGATTTTTTCCATTCGGTCTCTTAGCATTAGGGATCTGATATAGGATTTTATTGAATTTAGCTACAAATTCCCTCATAGGCTCATGCATCTCCTTCTTTAATTGGGACAATTGGAGCAAGAGGGAGTGTTCATCTTTGGCAGATTTGAAACGAGCTTCAAAAGTTGTTTTCATTGAGTTCTAATCAGTAATATGACCATTCAGCAAATGGTAAAACCAATCAACAATAGATTTGGCAAGGGTTTGTACAAATAATCTAATTGCAACATCTTCATGTTGTACAACTAAAATCCCACAAGTAGTGTTGAAAGCATTCAAATGGTCATCTACAGAAACTTTACCATTTCCATAAAATTTAGGTAATACATCCCTAGCCCCTTTTGGTAAGGGATGGTTTCCTCCAACATTTAAAGGACCTACTGCCACTCCACAAGGCTGGGCCATGATCGAAGTCAGGAAGATGGTTACAATGGGGGGAGTTTGAGTACCAGACAAGGTTAAAGCCTTCCAATTGGATTGACTTGAAGATGCTTCAAGGGAAACTTTAGGAGGAGAGGAAGGCCTACTTTTTGCTTTCTTCTTAGGAGTAAAGGTAATAGGAAAGTGAAAGTTTTGCAAGTCTTGATAAAACTTATCAAAGATACCTTCTCTCCTCTGAGACCTAGTATAAGGATGAGAATCTAGGTTTAAGGTCTTTGTGGGTCTTGAGCTGCTCTGTCCACCACTGCAGCTTACTGTACTACAGGAAGTCCTCTCAACCACTCCCCAATCTCTTCTTCCTCCTCTATCACCAATCGAACCTGCTGATATTGTTGATCACTTTCCCTTACTTTCCAACCAAGACAGCTAAATAATAAATAATGTCTTCTTGGGTATCTAAAACGTGTAAATCAGGTTGAAGGACAGGGGGAATTTCTTCTTCACCAGGTATCACATCAACAGGCAATACCATGATTTTCTCTCACTTGGAGACACAAATGCATACTGATCTCTTTTTTTAAACATGTTCCCCAACAGAGTCGCCAAAAATCTATTAGTGAACAGATTTTTCCTTTTTGAAATATAACTATCAAAGACTCTTCAACCCGAAAATAGAAGGAAAGAAATGCACTAACAATTGAGTGAACCATTCACAACCACACTCTTTGCATTCAAAAGGTGCAGCTACCTTAAACAAGAAGAATTTTCAATAAAATCTTTATTCAGAAACATCTATTTTGAAGCATACTTTTCACCAGAAAGCACAAAATTCTATGATTCACATCACCATAGATAATTGATTAACTATTCTAAGATCTTGAAGATCAAAAATATATACAAGCCAATTGACTCGAACCTTAAATAGAAGAATAACAATAGAAAGGCCGATTCATAAAGATAATAAATCTTGAAATATTACTGAGTAAATCCAAAATATATTTCAACAGATTATAACAACATGTTCATTCAGCTCCAACTGAAATCAAAACCATGAATTTTAATAGACCAACTGATCCATAATAATGATAAAATCTGCTTGTATTACCAACTGATAATATATATACTCATATATTTGAAAGATATCCAGTATCATTTCACAGAAAGAACTTAAGAAAATGGAACCAATAGTAGAATTGAGTTTCTTTTTCAAAAATAACCGACCCTCACTTGGTCGTCCAAAATATCATATATAGCCACGCAGGGCTTAATTTAGTTTTAAAACTAACTGCCTCAAAATAGCAGTAACATCAAAAACAAACTAAAATAGAAAACTACTTAGACAACTGATTGGCCGATTGGCCTATTGTAGCTCCAGCATTGGTGTTCATGGTATTCTTCATTGTCTTCCATTCCTTGAACGCCATAGAGAAATTCTGTCTCAGCTTTTGGTTTTGTTGGGCAGCTACTTTGAACCTTTGGAGCCAAACATCTTTGAAGCGCTGTGTCTATTGGGTTTTGCTTGCAATTACCTTCAGATGTTCATCTTCGTAGACCATAGCCGATTCCACATGAGCTAGGATCGAATGATCAGTCATCCCAATTTCTTTGGTAGCTTTCAGGTTTTCCAACTTTTTCTAGAAGTAGGGCAACACCTTTGACATTTCACCGCTGTCTTTATTTTCTAGTCTGATGATCTTCCCCGTGCACTCATTTTGTGCTAGAAAAGTATCACTCAGGTTGATCTAAGCTTCAATTATCTACGGTGACTCTTCTATTGCCTGTTCATATAATGAACTTTCCCATTCCAAATTCACTTTGACCACAAACAGTGAATTTTCATCCATACCAGGCACTGCCTTTTCAGAAATAAATTTGTTTATACCATAGGTATAAATGTCCTCCATATTATGTATTTCAATTTCTAATTTGCCCCTTTTCTTTTTCCACAGCTCCACATCATCTTCTACTATTTTTAGTAATTGTTCAACTTTTGTCTCACATTATCAAAGTCACTAGCAAACCTAGTAATTTCTCCATTTGCCTTATCCATCCAATTGTAGAAAGCTGTTGATATTGATCTATCTTTGTGCACTTGGTCTAGGAACTTCTGACTTTCAGGAGACTTTACATCTAAATCAAAAGGGACCATTGTCAGTGGCTAAGGTAGAGGATTATGAAGTCGCCGAATATACTTGGCCATTTCACAAAGGGCCTATTTCAGTTTCATCTTATCTTCAGCATCCTTTTTCACTTGGTGACTGATCTTCTTATTGGCTGAATCAAACATTTTTAAATCAGTAGCCCTAGTGGACATGCCCAAATCTATCTTTTCTACATCAAAGTCACTTTCTGTAACCTCATCACTGGTTTTATCTGAGTTTGGTTTAAATATCTCTACCATCCAATGTCCTATTTTAGTATCCACATCGACCATGGCTTCTACCTTTGGCTTCTTATTTCTTGGGGTTTTCCTGAGATATTTGCTAACCATATCTCCAACAGGAGCCGATATTGGGACAATGCTTCTTTTCTTGTTAACTGAAAGCCCCAAATAGTTAGGACTCTTTGGTGTAGAGGTATCAGTGGAAGGGGTTGATACTGACATGGTTTGGTGATCTTCTCCTGCCATTTGATTCTTTAGAGGGCTTGCTGGACTCTTATCCATTTTAACCTTTATTTTATGTTGCTTTTCACTCTCTTCTGGTTCTAGATCAATTTTACTGTAGGGGATTGATGCTACCTTTTCTTGCCTTTTTCTCTTAGTTCTTGTATTCCTTGGGGATTATATAGGGATTATTTCTCTCTTTTCAGTACGATCTTCAATTTTAGTTTTGGATGCACCTGCAGAAAGCAATTCCTCATTTTCATTAGTAATAGTGGGAGAAGTGGTGAGTTTCAAAATCCTTATACTCTTCCTGGTTACTGAGACAGGAATTTATTGTTTCTTCTTCTTGCTTATTTCCTTCAACCACTTGTCTGTTCTTTTGAACACACTTTTAGAGACAGCATTCAAGTCATCTACCTCTTCTCTTCCCCAATCTATTTTCCTGGCCACTGCTTCGCCATTTTGCTTGGTACATTCAACTTCTTTTGCATCCTCTTCTACATCGGTGTCAAGCCCTTTAATTTTAAAAGGCAGTTGTAGGGTAATAATCTGATCGAGTGAAAACCAAGAATGCATTCTTTTCACAACCTCAAATTCATCAACACAGTCAGCTCAATAGTCTTCCAGACTCAGCTGATGCAGGAAGGTAGCATCTACTTTGAAGTGGTTCGCCACAAATTTCTTACTATCAAAATAACTGTGACTTTGATAATAAGGGAGGTTGAATATTTTGAGTTTGGTATCAGGAGAAGACATACCATGTGTTAACCTGAGGCGATAATGTCCCAAATCAATAGGAAAGAATGAACCCACCCCTCTTTTAAGCTTGAATTTTAATTCGACTTGGATAATTTGTCTGCATATTTCCAATAGAATATACTTATCTAGTCAATAGCATCGGAGCTTCACAGGTTCACCACTAAAACCTCCTACCCTTAAATAGCTGAAGGTGGGGAATTGAATAAAGAAACTACCATAGGCCTTAATCAACTCCATATCCTCTTCAGACATTCTATAATTTATCTTCCCCCTTAGCTCAAAGACAAGCTTGGACAGGAAAGTATCTTGCACCCTTCAAAAATTTCTCAGGTTCTTCTCCTTTTGCAGATAAGAATGGTATTCGTAGAGAATCATGTCATCTCTCCATGGTTGATGAGGCAGACCTTCCTAGTTTCTACAGATGGCTAGGACATAAAATAGGTATGAGGACATGTAGAAATTAGAGGCTTCTATAGACTGGGATAGCTCTTCATCTAGCCTTGCCGCTATTACTTTGGCCCAGTCTACGTATTTTCCATTAGTTAGAATGGTTTGAATGAGGATGTACATCCAGTCCTCCCACATTATGTCGTTAGGTTTTCCCCTCAATCTATTCAGTATGACAATAATATCTCTTACCTCTCCTACCAAATGGTCCCTTTTCAGAGGTTTAGGAAGTTTGGAACCTCCTCTTTCAGCCTTGGACAACCAGTCCCTAGCTATATTGTTACTATAATCTCTGAAATTGCAGAGAAAATATTCTTTAGCTTTTTCAAAGTCACAGGTGACATAAGTCTCTGCAGGGGGAATTATCAGCGCCGCCATTACTGTTTGTCAGTTCATAGACACCAACATTTCTCCAGAAGGAAGGAAGATACATTTATTTACCCTATCATACCTGTTTCTACACTCCACTAATTCAGGGTACACAGTCACTTTAGGAAAACCAACAGCCTCCAGCAAACTGCTTTCAATGATTTTGGCTGATATAGTCTCAGCTTTGGCATTTCTAACTCTGTGAACAATCTCTACAATGTTGTCTTTGACAAGAGCCGTATCTCCCATTTCTGGTAAACAACTACTTATAGGAGAAAAGTTATTCTCCTTTACAAATTTGGCCTGCTGAGTCGACTTACTAGAACTACCCATGGTAATTCCTAGCGCTATTGATTTAGGAAATAGATACAAAACAATAGAAACTTCCTTTGTTATAGTATGCAATTCTTAAAAACCAGAAAGGAAAATGAGAGAAAATACTTTGAGACTCACCGATGCCAACACTTTTGCTTGTAGAGAAAAAACTTCAAAGATCTTCAATCCAGTCTAGCTTTCCAACAGAATGCGAAAACAGAAAAGGCAACGAAAGGGAAGCTGAATACATACATTTAAATCACTTATTTTTAGTAATTATGATTACTTGTCGTAAATCAATGATTCCTGCCATTAATAGCTGGCCACGTCCCATCGCATTTCCTGCTTACTCAGGCAAATTGTACTTTTAGTTGAGTTGATGTCACTCCCCGTCTTTTCAAAATTCAATTTCATAAATGCGAGTGACATTTGGCACATGCCGAGTGTGTCCAATCGTTATCTCATTTGTGTATCTTGAACATTGAACTGTGATGCGCCAAGTTCAAAGTTTGAGATCTCATGTGCCTTTAGCCATGAATTGACACAAATAATAAATACGATGAACTAACGCAGGACGCGAGAGGTGAAAATGAATTATGAACATAAAAGGTATGGTTCAGGATTCAAGATCTCAAAAAATGCAACGCTGAGATAGAAAAGATGCAGGCTAAAGAAGGAATGATCAATGCAAAATGGGAAATTGAACTTTGAACTTTGAACAAGTGAGTTCAAGGTTCATATTTCAATATTACATTGCACAACCGACGCGGGTTTGCAAAACTTACCGATCGAAGAGACAAGCGCGGACTTGCACAACGGGAAATGGGATGTTGAACTTTGAACATTGAGTTCAAGGTTCAAGATTCAATATACAACCCGACACTTTACATGCTACTTTGAGAAAAAGTTAATCAAAATCTTTTGACCTGCAACACCAGACACCCTTCTATTCATCTCAATATTTACTGCTATTTTTTAAGCATCAGTGAGGGTTCTAGGTTTTTTATCCCTAAGAGCATAACCTATTTTAGAATCAAAAGCATTTAAATAGGTTGCTAAACATACCTCTTCATCCAGCCTTATCTTTTGAAATAATTTATGCATTTCTCTTTGGAATCTGGTATTGAACTCTGTGACCTCTTCATTATAGTTCTTTTTGATGTTATTGAACTCGTTCAGTAAGAACCCCTTATTTGTCTTATCAGCATATTGATCTTTAAATAACTCAATTAATTCATCCATGGAAGCAATAGAGCCATTAGAGAGACTTCTAAACCATTATCTAGCATCCTCTACTAGAGACTGAACAAAAAGCTTCATCAACACATCTTCATGAATGATATTCAAATCATCAACAAAATCAATAAATTTTCTTAAATGTACTTCACAAGAGATGACATTATTACCTGCAAATTTTGGGAGCTTTTCTCCCACATCACCCACATCTTTTGGAAATGCATTTGGGTATCCAGGAATACCAATGAAATTAAATTTTTTATACCTTTCAGAATGCAATGGTTTCCTTTGGAAGTCATCAGTCTCTTTGAAAGTAGTAGATTTTGTTTTGGAATATGTTGTGTTCTCATCTCCAGTATAAGAATATTTGGAAGACTGCAAAAAATCTAGTTTCTTTTTCATTTCTATTGTTGTAGCTTCCACCTGTGCTTTTTCTAGAATCTTTTCCATGGTTTCCTTCTCTATCCTTAGTCTTTCAAGATCAATATCCAATTTGGACATTTGCTCTGTTAAGGCCTTCTGAACTTTAGGCTCTTCAGGTTTTCTTTCAGTGATCTTTTGTTTACCTTTATCTTTGAATTTTTGTGAACTAGAAGCTCTGTGAGTAATAGGTATTTCATGGTTCTTTTAGAGACCTCTCAATGTTTCTTGTAGTTTGATGTCTTAAGGATCTTCTTCTACTTATGTCAACATCTCTTCTATCATCTTTTTTCTTTTTCAAATCTTTTTCTCTTTTTCTCTGTTGAACAAGGGCTAATTTTTTCATCAAAATCCTTTCTTCTTCAACAAGTTCATCAGTAGGAACCTCAGAATATGAACTTATAGTGGTTGTTCCTTCACTTTCACTTGAAGTGGAGGTAGATGCAAGTGTTTCTAATCCTCTCTCTGGAGCTTCTTCATACTCTAAAGTATTACCTTCATGATTAGACTGATTGCTACCATCTTCTCTCCTAGTATTACTTTCTTTACTTCTTGGAGAAGTTTCATCTATATTGACTTGGTTTCTTTTCTTCCTCCAAGACATCTCCATCCTTGAAGTTGATGGGATTCCACCATCTAATGCAACTTCAGGATTCCGTTTCATTTTTGACCTAGTATTCATTTTGAAAGATGTTCACTTAACTTGTTACTGATCACAAAGATTTAACTTTAGAGTCGCCACCCAACAATTGTTTGGGATGAATGAATACTATCAAAATGACCTTGGCAACTACAACTGTAAATATACTATCTTCTAAAACCTCAGATATTCTGAATACTTTTACCAAGACTTTACAATCTCTAGTGTTCAAAAGACTTGTCTATTTTAACCAGATTCTGGGATACTCCTTAGATACAATTTCTTATACCCAATCCCCAACAGAGTCACCAATTTGTTAGCTATTTTTCCTACAGCACAACCCTAAAATGATAGCATACTTATATACTTGAATGCAAACTCCTTTTTATGCAAGAGAAAGGCTAATTGATGAGGTATTTGATAATACTGCAGATACCTATTATCACCTCCTTCTTTTTTGAGCTCCACAGACTCAGGCAAGTATTACCTCTAAAAGATTATTGATTTTTCAGTCAATATATTTAGTGGACTAGTTCATTAACTGGTTTGTTACTTCTGACCTCACTATAACAACTTATAAAATACCTTGGAGATTGCAATGATTAATTTAAAACAGAGAACTATAAGTCAGGCTATGGTCTTGATAACATGAACCAATGAGATAAGGATTTTCATCCTTCTTCCTTTTGATTTTAGGAGGGGCAACCTAATGATCCTCTCTTCAAGTAATCAACAAACTGAACTGTACCCAAAAAATACAATCACTTGAATGGAATTATTTGTTTTGCATTATATATGATTAAGTATTTTGAAAATATTGGATTGTAAATCAATTACTTAGAAAACACAAAACTAGTGCCTAATCCCTGGGCTATGAGTCAATATCTTGTATAAATCCATAGTAAGGTAATCAATAACACACTCACAACAAAGATAGAATACCTTATATACTATCCTCTTCCTACAACTTTATCATCAAATCCTCAAACTAATGTTATGTTCCTTGGGGTTACTTGAAACAATTTAATCCTTTCTTGAAGGAACTTACAAGTAACTGTATAATCACCTTATGATCAGTGTTCTTAAATGCCTTATAGATAAACACACAAGAACTATAATAGAAATGTAAAGAGACAATTTAGATGTAGAAAAGAGATTACAAAATATTTATATTGATGTCTTAAAGCTTCAAATACATATAGATAGACAAATAGTACAAAGGTTCAGACACAATTTTCAATCTGCCCTGTAATTCTATTAAAACTTCCAACTCCCTCTCAAGAATGGTTACAATTACATATATATAGCCTCAAATCATCTTGGAATCCTTAAGACAAGGATGCAATAATCTTCAGATGATTTGGAGACCTAACCCTAAAAACATAGTAAAGACAAAACATAAGAAGTCCCCAAGCGGTGGATGGACAAATTTGTAGAATGAAATCAGGTTTGCACTTTGTCCTTTTGTGAGCTCTAGCACCTTTGTCTATAGTTTTTCAATATAGCATCTAATATTATATTGAGATCTAGTGACCACCATTTCAGGATAACCTACACTATTCTTTAAAATTGCTAACCTCCCTGTGCTCGGAGAGCAGGTGCCAAGTGTCCTTCTATTCTTCATCAATGAGGTCAATGTCCTCTGCAACAACTTTCTTCTTTTTTGGTTTTGTCAATGTGTCCCATGCTACTACATCATCTTCAGCATGCTAATTAAAGCTCTGGATGCTCTCTAGTTGTGCTTTCTTCCTATTCCACTGAGCATCTATTATATTCTTGATATCTGTTAAGAACTTATTGATGTCAGTCTCAGCCTTAAAAGATTCATACAAAATCTTGTTGTAGCACTCCATGTATAATTCTGCATTATCATTAATAAATGTCTCTTTCTTAGGAAAATTGCTATCAAACTCTGCTCTCCATACCTCCAAGGCTTTGATCTGACTGTCATCTCCCTTGATTGGAGGAATAAATCTATTGAAATCTGATCCAAGGAGATTCATTTTGGACTCAATCTGATTTAAATTTCCTTTGAAGAAAGGCAAAGTTAAATTTATTTTTTCAATCTCATCACCTACTTCTAGGACTATTTCTGGGAGCTCATTCCTATGTCACTGCAAAGACGCCAACCTTTCAAACAATTGTGTCCTGCTGGACCATGTCCTAAAATAGGGGTTTAAAATAGCAATATAACTTGTAACTTCAACATGTAAAATAGGAAGTTTCTTATATGCATTCAAAATCAAATTGGTCTTATTCTTCAAAATATCAATCATGTGCTTGGAGATTCTCATTAATACACCTAAGATTGTTTCATTATGCTCTATGATCTGTTGCTTTGTCTCAGTGTTATCCCCTGTCAACTTTGTTTAGACCTCTTCATGAGCAATATCTTTTTGTGGTGCTGGAATAACCTTAGATTTCTCCATTAACTGATGAGTTAATTATCTAATTTTTTTCTCTAAAGCATAAATCTTGATATGACATAGCTCCCTATCTTTTTCAAGAGCACTGGTCTCTTCTACCAGAGTACTATATCTATGATATATTTGCTCTGTTTTTGCCACATTCAATTGAGAAAAATGTGATAACACTTGTGATATTTCCATGTCATTGGTGTTATTCACAAACCACACCATTTTCTTACCTACCATGCTTTCTTGAATATTTATTAAAGTTGGCTTCTGATCCTTAGGAGCTAGGCTCCACATAGAAACAGCTTGGGATTTTGGATCATAACCAAATCCCTTTATTAATTCCTTGACCTGGACTTCTGATGACAATTTTAGATCAGGTTGCTTCCTTATTTGGTCAATAATAAATGTTGAGGCTAAATCCCAGCCCTCAACAAGTAGCATCCCACTAGCTTTAACCATTCTCCTTGCTTCCTCTGGAGAAATATCCTCTGTTTCAGGATCATAATTTTGTATAGCCAATAAGGCTTCTGCTATTACTGGCTCTCCTCCATCTATCTAAAGTTGTTTTTTAACTTCCTCCTGCTTATGCCACCTAAGGAAATCTTTAAATTCCTTGATTTTTATGAAATTATCATCATTTAGGAATCATTGCTGATGAATGATCCTTTCATCAATGCATGCTTGAAGAGGCAATTCAACATTCTCCTCTTCCTCCTATTGTAACTTCTTTCCTTTTCTAATCTCCTTTCTCAATATATGGTCATATGGCCTATTGCCAGGAATAAGGGCACTAATTTTATCCTTTTTCTTCTCTCTTCTCACACAGACTATTGCCTGGGAAGGCTCTCCAATTTCAACCCTTTGCCTTTTGAGAGGAGGTTCATTAGTAACCTTTGTTTATGGGACCTCTATCAGGTCAATAATATTCACTCCTTTAACTACCTGCTCCTCTGCAACTGCTTGATAATCTGGATAGGCAATGGGTGAAGGATAGCCCTCATAACTGTCATCATCATACTCTGACTCAGAGTGCTCTGGTTGACCTTTCTCGGGAACTACAAGTGCTTCCTCCAATTGATTACACAAGAAAGTATGAGATTCAATCATACCCTCTATCCTCTTCAAATATAGTAAATTAGGAAAGAAACCTCCAAATGACAATCCTTTTCTCTTTACCTGTCTTTCCAGGTCCATTAATTCTTTGACTTTACTTTCTCTTGAAATCACCAGCTCATCCTCAAGAATATTTCTTATAGAGTCCTCCTCTATGCATTCTTCATTTTCATAAAAGGAATGGTGGTGGTTAGGATCTTCTTAGCATTTGCAATGAATGCCTCTGTATCAGCATACCTATACAATGTTGCACCCATCTTGTAATGGCTTAGCCAACTGTCTACTAAATCTATGACCCTCTTGCCAATAGTAAATTGATATACTTTGAACTGCCTAGGAGTGAATGTTCCTTTCCTATGAGGAGCCAGATGCTCCTTATCTGTCAACATAAGTTTCCAAATAAACTCCATAGCTACAATTCTAGCAGGGACATGAAATGGGAGTATGTGTGGTGGATGTGTATATCCATACACTCCGATCATGGTAAAATTCTGCTCCAAGAATAAATCACCCCAGTTGTGATCTCTGGGCCACTTGTCTACATATTCACAAGGCCTGAGTAATTGTAGTAGCTTTGCTGGAAATATGGTCTTGTTCACCCCTAAGAACCGCAATAATGGATAAACTATCCAATTTTCAAAATGCACAAAAGTTACAATCCCTAGCAGTGTAATTCCAAACTTTTATTCAAAACTGAATATAGTTGGGTTGATCCTGGTGCATTCTTTATGGCCTCAAATTATCCAAATTCATAACAGGGTAGTTGTAAAACATTATTAAATGCATTAGGATGGATTAATGTAAAAACTTGGGCTCCTTTTCCTTTCTCTTTATAGCCACAAACCCCTCATGCATATTATTGATTATATACTGGATATAATCATAGGTTGTGCTAATATGAATATCTTGCAAGTCTAGGGTAATCATTAAAACATCTGCAGTAATTATCTCTGAACCTCCACCCTTGTACTCTACAAAGTGCAAAAGCAATGTACTTGATATAATGGTTTAAATCCTTATAAGCATAAGGAGCAAGTCCTAGCATGGGGGCAATATAGTTCTTAGTCGGCCTAAGACTGTGTCTCTCTACTAGACCTTTGACTACCCAAGCCTTTTTCTCATATATAGCCTCCTGTTTCCTCAAATCTATTTCTATTTCCATCAGGTAGTAAAGATTGAAAGCTTTCATAAATGAATTCCTATTCAAAGCTAGTAATACAGTACCATCACTTTTCTTGATTGTTTTAGAAAGCTCGTCATAATTATTTGCTAAGGCTAGTACAAGATCAACATCTACAAATACATCAGGTACAATTAACCTAGCTAACCCACATGTCCAAGCATTTGACATAGGCACAACTTCATCAGAATTATTATAAAAATAGTTAAAGGGAGAGTAACCTGATGAACCTAGAGTTTTAGCATCTCAAATGTATGCTAGGTCATCAATCAACATGTCATCCTTTAACTTCTTGCTCTGTGTTGATACCGGCAGCAATTGCAGAAATTCATCTAAAAAATTTCTCTTTCCCTTTGCTTCATCGTCTATTTCTTCACTCCTCCCACTGGTGGAAGCTACACTGACTGCTCTGCTCATCTTGGTTGTTTGTCTCTATAAGCCTTTTTTACCAATATTGAAAGAAATCTATTCACCGGAAACCCTTACCACCAACTATAAAAACCCTCTAAAATTTACAATTCTAAACTCTGAGAACACTCCTAATCACAATCTTTACTGAATTATCAAACCAGAAAATCACCTCTTCAAATCACTTGTTGCTGGAGAATCAACCTTTAAGAAAATACTGAGCTCTCTGTACAATTCGTAGCTTTCTGAATTTGGAAGCTGGTGAGAATGAAATGACAATCAGATACACATACTTATAATTTAGAAATAAATGCAAATGTCTCTTCGAACTGGTAATTCAATCACTTCACCATTAGTTTTACACACTGTGACATCAATTCCTGGTTCTAGCCGTGGCATTCAAACTGTCAGGTAATCAATTTTTGATGAGTATTTTTGTATATAAAAACCTTATAAATTTTGAAAAGATATCATGATCAAAACTGATTGGCAGAATTAAACCATATTACAACTACTTTCCCATCTGTCAAAATCTCTGTAATCTGATTGGCTAGCAATTGTCCACAATGGCATCAAAGAAAAGTTCATTTTAAACTCTGGTTCACTTTTAGCGACCGAATGATCTCCTTGTTGCTTGATAGTTTAGATAACTGTGGTTTCTTATTGAGACTTAGCAACTGGCATAGGATTAAACTCTTGATCAATGGTTATCTCCAAGTTGCCTAATCTTTTAACTTAACATTTCCTTTTATGGAGATATCGCGACTAAGCCTTTTCTTAACTATTCTTTCACCTTGAGTCACATCTGGAGACTTAGCAACCGTGGCTTCTCTATGTTGCCAGACTAAATCCTTAACTCATGTTTTATTCTGAGACCTTGCGACTAAGCACCTTAGTCTCTTAATCGCTTAATTATTTAATCTGTGCAATTTTTATCTAGAGACAACGCGACTACCGTTGATCATTCTTTCCTCTATATCTGATAGTTGGTACTAAGTATCATAATATTTATATCAAACTTTACAATATCTTGAGACCTACTGACTGCTGAATAATATTAGCCTCTATTCCCCTCGTTCTCTTAGTCGCTAGAAGAAAATTCACTTGGCTATCTTATTTGGAGACTCCCCGACAATCGTTTGATCTATCTTGACAATATCTGACCATTCCCGTTAAGTCTCATAAACTTTTATGTAAACCCTAAATCATTACAAGACCTGGAAACAACGCTCTTTGTCTCATAATCACCAAATGTTTTTATTTTATTCAAAATTTAATCAGAGACCACTTGACTATACCCTTTATCTTTATCATATTTAATTACGTGTCTCAATACTATTCCTTGTCTCATGATCGCTGAATGATTTTTGAATTTTCAAATCTTATAAGAGACTTCACGCTATGCATTGGATCTCTCTTTGATTGGACAGTTGTTTCCATGTCTCACAACCCTTTTCTTAACTCATCTTTAATTCTGAGACCTAGCGACAACACTGTTTCCAAACTGACTGCCAACCTGAGTTTATCCAGAGACCTAGCGACTATTGAATCTCCATGTCGCTAGATGATTTTTAAACTGTGGCCTTGATTAGGAGACTTCCAGACCTGTCGTTGGATTTAAAATGAGATGAACGGTTATCGCGTAATCTCCAGTTCTTTAACTTAACTCATATTGGATCAAGAGACTTGGCGACCAAAGTAAAACTTTAACACTTGAGCTTAACTCATAACCATAGGTTATATTTGGAGCCAATGCGACTGAGTAAACTCAAAGTCATGAGATATAATCACTAACTCTGATCATATTAAGATATTACCCGACCACCATTGGATCTATCTTGACAATGGATGGTCGTCGCTAAGTCTTGCAATCTTTAAATCATATTCTTTTCCATTAAGAGATAGCGTGACAAAGCAATTTACTAAGTCTCCTAAAATTTTAAAATATTCTCTTTCCTTCATGAGACCTAGTGACTATCCTTTTAAGCACATGCAATTTTTCAAGACTTAAGTGCCAAAAAGTAACTTCAAAATAGAACCCGTTTAAGAAAATTAGGGCTTCTTTGCATTTTTGACTAGAAATGACTAGGGTTTAGGGTTTCTAGACTTTTCAACTTGGTTTTGAGGTTAAAATATTTATTTGCAGAAGTATATAATCATTTTTGACCATGAACTTAACCTTCTAAGCATAGGAATGACAAGCATATTTCAAAATTTTACAGGGCAAACACAAAAATAGGTAATACAACCAACATCGTCAATCTGAGTTGTTAACATTAGATAAGTACATGAATCTTATGATGGAGAAAGAGTAGAGAAAAATTGAGTTGGAGGTGATAAAAGTACGAAAGAAAGAGTAGACCAAAGAAAAAAAGGAAGCACACATGATAGAAAAGGAAAAGAAGGATGCAGAAAAAATAAGTTCAAGGATAAGGAACGTAAGAAAAAGGACCTTAACAAAGAAGCAGAGAAGAAGGAAAATGATGCCAAAAAAGAATAAGATAGACAAGAAAAGGAACATGAAGCCGAGGCATTGTCCATTAAGGATAGGTCTCTATCTTTGTCACAAAAATGATGTGTTATAGTACATCAACTCCCCTGCTTGATAGGCACAACAAAATTTTGGCTGACATTATCAACATAATCATCCATATATATTCATCTATAATAAATTGTGTTGTCAAGACACCTCCAGTTCCCTTCTCAAGTCCTAATAGTATCAACCCTTCTCCTAATCAATTGAGTAGCACACCCAATGCAACATTAAGTGATGAGAACGCAGTACCCATACATCTAGTATCGGTGAAGCTACCTCAACAACACCTAGTTTTCCTCAAAGGATGTCATAATTTTCCTAATGATATAATCGTGAACACTAATTATATATTTTGATTGTTTTTACATGTTTTTCCTTATTTGTATGAACTACCAGATGTGAACTGTAGATGTGAATTGCAAATATGTGATTAATTATGTTCAATTTCTCATTTCCATTTATGTCTAACTGTGCTCACTTTATGTTCAAATGTGGTCAATTGTGTTAAATTATGTCCAATTATGTTCAATTATCATTATCTACGCCTTTGGTCACCTTACTTCCATCTTAAAAATCTCCAAAGGACCACAATCACATCGAATGCTGATATATTCTTGCAATGAGGACACTATACCATTTGAAGAGCTTCGTAGTACTAAATTATGGTGCGGATGCCACCCTTTAACTTTGCATGGTCAACTATAACATAATTGAGCACTACAGGGGTCTCGAACGATAACATGTCCTCATTGCAAAAACCCCCATGCATTGCCAATGAATGTGTAATCCATGTTGTCATTTCTATATGCATTGATTGAAGTGAATTAATTAAAATTGTATGCATAACCATTTCACATTGCAACTACAGATGAACATAAAATGCAATGCATTTGAAGATGAATTGAGTTTACTATAAGAGGCAAGGTAGGGTCCACTATATGTGCCAATTATTATTTTTTTGTTTTTGGGGCCGCATGGCACCCCATGTGTACCGGGGAATATGCATAGTTATTTATGTGCCTCTGTAATTTCTTTATGTAACATTAACCATTTCTAATTGAAACAAACTCTATGCATATCCATTTCATTTTGGAATAAAGAATTGAATTGTAGTGTGACAAAGATCACAATTACAGATGCACACAAATCACTATGCATTTCCAAATTAATTGATTTAATATAATATAAGATAATAAATTGAAACAAACTCTATGCATATACATTTCATGTTCAAACAATGAATTGAAGTCTACTATGAAAGACATTGCAAGTAGAGATGCACACAAAACACTATACATTTCCCAATGATTTGAGTTGACTATAAGCTAAGATAAGCAATTGAAACAAACTCTATCCATATCCATTTCATGTTGGAACAAAGAATTTAATTATACAATGACAAAGATTGCAATTACAAATGCACACAAATCACTATACATTTCCAAATGAATTGCGTTTAATATTATCTAGGCTAAGCAATTGAAATAAACTCTATGCATATACATTTCATGTTGGAACAAATAATTGAATTGTATCGTGGAAAATAGTGTAATTACATATGAACACAAATCACTATGCATTTCCAAATGAATTTGGTTTAATATAATATAATCTAAGCAATTGAAATAAACTCTATAGCATATACATTTCATGTTGAAACAAAGAATTGAATTGTACTATGACAAAGATTGCAATTACAGATCCACACAAATCACTATGCACATAATATTCTATGCATATCCATTTCATGTTTGCATAGTAAAATATGATCACAACACACACACACACACACACACACACACACACACATACACATATATACATATATACATACATATATATGTATATATGTATATATGTATATATGTATATATATGTATATATTTATGTATGTATATATGTATATGTACTTATATATATATATATATATGTATGTATATATATATATGTATGTATATATATATATGTATATATGTATGTGTATATATATATGTGTGTGTGTATATATACATATATATATATATATACATACATATATATACATACATATATATATACATATACATATATATATACATATGTGTATATGTATGTATATATATATATATATGTATATATGTATGTATATATATGTATATATGTATATATATATGTGTGTGTGTGTGTGTGTGTGTGTATATACCATGCTTGCATACTTATATGTGGATAGATCATATTTTACTATACAAAATATGATCTATCTTTTGATTTCACATAGTAGATATTATATAGATATGTGGATAGAATTACATTGGGTATTGTTGACTGGTGTAGGGAAGCATACTTACATCTTGTTGGTGAACAGATTTGTGTTCGAAGAAAATGATTACAAATTGACCCCAAAATGCCCAAATAAGAAGACTCAACCAGCACCAACAGTTGGGTCACTTCGCTATTGAAAAACGTAAGCGCCCTCTGAATTATCCGGGTATAGCTCCTCGTGTAGGATTTACAACGAATCAACTAAACTATAAATGATAATGCTTTTAACCTGAAAGCAATAAAGGCTTACAAACATCTATTCGTAAACATGAGATAGATCCGAAGGGACTAATTAACTGAAAATAAATGAACAGTAAATGACACAAAGCTCATTTTCCTAAATGCTGCATTATAGAAAGAAACTAAGAGAAAAAGACGAATGGTTCTTTCCAAATACACAAAAAACTATAGCACAAAGTCCACAAATGATCATGTTGATGATCAGACGTAACAGATACACATTCAAAGAAAACCAATATCACTCAAAGATGAATATTAATCAGAAAATGAGCATCTAAACTCAAAGTTTTAGTATGCTAATATTTTCCTTATTTGAACACAACAAAATAACAAAGATTCTGTTGTTCCTGTACATTAATCATTATCTGAAAATAAAATCCCCCTTTTTTTGCATTACAATAAAAATCCTAATCTATCCCTGCCCTAGCACAAAGTCTCTCAGGTCAGGCGGAGTCCGGAACCCTTTCTCTGTCTTCATGAGCCTTACTTATTTTCCTTTCAAACACTTCCCCTTTTCAGTTATGAAAACTGATTCTTGATATTCCATTCATTTTCAAAGTTTAATCTCTTTTTTTTTTAAACTTTTTGGTGGATATGTGACTTCTTGAAAAAGTTCCCCCTCTGCATCTGTATAAGGTTTATAATTTTATTCACATTATAAACATTATCCTAAACATGAAAATGTGTTGTTAAAAAGGATGTTGATAGCTGGACCCTGCACCCGTGGCTAACCCACGATCTCCAATAGACCACTAAATGTTATGAAAGGTTGTTGGGCTTCATATCAAAGGTACTGATTCATTTACCGATGTTGCTTTTGATGTAAGAGAATTGAAGGAATCAGAGCTCATGTTCTTTCTTTGTCGGTCAACAGCCGCATGTTCACTCACAGAAGAAGCATGATTTCTACCAGCACTTCTTATTTCCTCTCTGATTCGCCTTGCTCAAAAAATTCCACTCGGCACACCTGAGAGTTCAAGACTTGAATGAGATCTAACAAAGTGCAATCTTCCTTTTTCTTCGGAATCGATGCCTGAAGTGTCTACCTTCAGTCCCTTTGGAGTTCTTGTAACATTTCTATCTTCAGAGGTCGAGTACTCAGATGATTTATCTGAGAAAGATTGCTAATCATGATATCTATTTGTCATGATTTTGGAAACCTTAGATGTATAAATGTGTTTGGAAACAGAAGTTGTCACACCCTTGTTTACCAAAGATTCTTGATCAAAGAACTAGCATAGTTATTGTCTTCAGAAGAATGTGTCGCAAGCCCAGTTGGTGGACTAGAAGTCTCCTAAACATGTTTTCTCCCATCCCCTTGTATATTGAGTGAGTGCAAACGATCATAAATCTCTCTTTTTTAATTGTCCAATACTTTTACCCATGTTTTCTTCATCATCATTATTAAAGATACCCCGGCTTCTGTTGTTATGAACACTATCATTTGAATCTAATCTAGAGGTTCAAGGATTCAATACATCAGGCCACTGTCCACTGTCATGCCGCTCCCATGCACTGTTGTTGGAAACCTCGTGGGATCACTAATAGGCGTTCTCCATCGAATTGTGGCTTCAAACTCTTGAATTGGATCATATCAGGAGGTGAGCTCGATTCCTTACTAGAGATGTGTCGAGCAATACTGAATTCTTCACCTGACATTCAATTCTTGGCTTGGGTTCACAGTGTAGCAAAGCCAACTGCTCTTGATCCTCCCGCAACATAGTTGTATGGAAATGAATAAATCAGAGATAGGACGACACTCACTATTGTAGCTCTCAATATTGTCATATATCAGGTGTTTGGAACTTTCCTGTTGACAGTTTGTGATTTCCTTTAATTCCAGCATCATCTATTTTAAATTGTATATGTGGACCATTCCTTTGGAGAGCATGATACAGAGGATGAATGGGGCTTTAGGCACGGTGGGAGCTGAGAAAGGGAGTGTGTCAATTTTGACAAAAGAAAACACCTCCTTTATTATATACAATATTCACATCTTCATCGCCAAACCACCTTGTTCAGTGCATCTCAAACTGTTACTTGGCATTGTGATTATAAAGTTGCGACCCTCAATGCTTTACTACCCAGCGAATCAATTAGAGAAGTCAGGTTGGAAGATTGTGCCATTGATGAATTAATTGAGATAGAATTTTGAATTGTACTCCTTGCTATTTCTGAGAATAACTATCTATCTTTCCATTAACAAAATCATAGATGGAATGCCATGATTTTGAATTGCACCAATAGGGATAGCAAGACCAGTGACTAAACTCGCGGTACCCCTAAACATTGTGTTTTGAATTATCTCACTATTTTACTGCGGGTGCTATAACATCAGTTACCTCAGAGATATTTTAAAACCAACATCATGAAAGTGGGGAAATTAAGTATTAAAGCCATTAACCTCAGGTATATACTTTTAAAATTTAACACCACTATATTGTCTTTATACATATTGGAGAAAATGCAGTCCATGATGCAAATCGATGGATTGCCCCATTTACAAATTTAGGAACTATCTCATCGGACTTAAAAGATGTTTGACAATGGCCTTTGAATTGGTGTCAATATCAAATTTACACTCCACAACCACTTGTCTGCCATGTATCTTTTATCTGTCTCAACCTCTATCACTCTGGAGGCTAACTGTGATTGAATCGTCTTAGCCATCTCAATGTCCTACTGTGTTTGGAGGAATTTGAGCATGGGAATTTAGCACCTTGAAATGATACATAAGTTTCCGAAGGTACCTCTGAACCATTTGTACCAACTAAAGTTGATGAACTTGGTGGACCTTCCTATGAAGTCATCTGAACCTGGATATGATGATCTTTGCACTTATTGAACTAAGGAGCATCTCCGAGCCATTAAGAACTAGAACTTAGAGTTGAATCTTGAAGTTGAACTCCGCCATTGACAACCGGTGAACCTGCAAGATGAACCACCTTGAACCATCATTCAAAGGGGTTCAAGATGCTAAACTAAAAATTTCATTACCGGGGTCTACATGGGTACCAACACATCTAAAAAGGTCAACCATGTGAGGATAAATGTCATTCCAGTCCCTTCCACTCTGAAAAAGAAGATCACAATCTATTTTGCGAGTTGATGAAATTCCCAAGTGTTTAGGGAAGCGGTTGTTATAGGCCTGAAAAGAACAACAAACTCATTATAACCCTTGACTTGCAGAGGATAGAAGAGAAAAATGAAGCTGTCTATATAAACAGATTGGTAGGGTTACCCAAATATAGAGAAGAGACATATAAGGAAGTGAAGGTATGGTTGTGACAGTGCACTTTGGAATTTATTGCAATTGTGGGGAGACAAATATAGACAACCAATTAGGTATATTGTTCAAACTATAGGATCCCTCACTACTGTCAACAATAAAGAAGGTTATTAGGCCTATTTATTCAACCCACTACCATAGTGGTGTATTGGTGGAGAAGTTTTTCACTACTGCATCAGAGGTGTATGGTTCTTGTGTGATAGTTGCTAGGATCCAGTTAGATCTAGCTGGCCAACAACTGATGAATATGAGATGTTAGATATTTTATCTACCTCTTCCTGTGCCTTTGGGCACATTTCCTTAGTCAATTTGAAATGACTAGCCAAAGGTGTACTGACACATCCTGCATATTAAATCTTTTCAACACCTTCTTTATATACTCACTTTGGGACAAATTCAAAGTTCTTATTTTCCTATCCCATATAATCCTCATACCAAGTATTTTCTTAGTAGCACCCAAATCCTTCATAGAAAATGACCTTGCTAATTTCTGTTTAAGTTCATTTATTTGTTGCATATTGGACCCAACAACAAGAATGTCATCAACATAGAGTAACAGGATAATGTAACTCCCATTATCCAATCTCTTAAAATATACTCAGTGATCAGAATGACATCTATGGTAACCTTATTCAGCCATTAAATTATCAAATTTTAAATACCATTGGCGGGGTGCCTGCTTTAGGCCATACAGACTCTTCCTTAACCTACACACTAAATTCTCCTTACCCTTGACCTCATATCCCTCTGGTTGTTGCATGTAAATTTCCTCTTCCAAATCTCCATGGAGAAAAGTTGTTTTGACATCTAGTTGTTCATGATGCAAGTCATCTACAACCACAAGACTTAGTATAGTTCTAATTGAAGTCATTTTTACAATAGGGGAGAATATTTCATCAAAATCTATACCCTTTTTCTGTGCAAAACCTTTTACTACAAGTCTGGCCTTATACCTTTTCTTTCCTCCATCTTCCTCCTTCAACCTATAAACCCATTTGTTAGGCAAGGATTTTTTTCCTTCAGGTAAAGGGACTAATTCCCAAGTCTTATTTTTCAACAAGGACTCCATCTCCTCTTTCATGCCCAGCTTCCACTATTGTTTGGCATCCACCTGTATTGTTTCTTCATATTCTTCTGGTTCACCTGAATCTGTCAATAAAATGGAATACAAAGAAGGAGAAAACCTTTCAGGAGGTCTACTTGACCTTGTAGAATGTATAACACTTACAGAAGTTTGTGGGATAATATATTGTTGCTGAGCATCAGGTACTAGTGGCATTTCATTTTCAGGAGTCTCATCCAACACCACATAATCTTGTTTGACCTATTCATGCTTCTTTTCCTGCAATTATTCTTTATACATGACCTTCTCATTGAATATAACATCTCTACTTTTGATTATTTTAAGATTTTCAAAATCCCATAAATGATAACCATAGTCATCTACTGCATATCCAATGAAGGTACATTTTTTAGATTTAGCATCAAGCTTGGTTCTATTTTCTTTATCAACATGGACAAAAGCTTCACAACCAAAAGTTTCCATAAATGAATAATTTAACTTTTTACCAGTACATGCTTCCTCTGGAATACCACCATCCAAAGGGGTTGAAGGTCCTCTATTTATCAAATAGACTGCAATATTTACAACATCTTCCCAAAAATGAAGGGGCAGTCCAACATGCAATCTCATGCTCCTTGCACGTTCCATGATTGTCCTATTCATTCTTTCTGACACACTATTTTCTTATGGGGTTCCTAGAACTGTCTTCTGCCTTTGAATTCCATTGATAGAACAGTAATCTTCAAAGGTTGTGTTACAATACTCACCTCCATTATTGAATTTGAGACACTTGAACTTCTTTCCTATCTCATTCTCAACCAAAGCTTTCCATTTCTTAAATGTTTCAAAAACATCATATTTTTGTTTCAGGAAATATACCCATATTTTCATGGTTGAATCATCTATAAAAAATAAAATAATAATGAGAGCCACCAAGAGATGATACCTGAGTGGGTCCCCATACATCTGAATGCACTAGCTCTAACTTCTCACTCTTCTTTTCTTTCTCAATACTGAGAAATCTAACTCTTTTCTATTTACCATAAACGTAGTTTTCACTGAACTCTAAATCAATATTTTTCAGCCCCGACAATAGATTTTTAGAGTGAAGGATTTTCATCCCTTTCTCACTCATGTGCCCAAGCCTATGGTGCCACATTTTTGCATCTGTTCTTGCAACATGTATAGTAGCTTTCCCTGCAATAACATTATCAGTAGCAGGTAAGGTAGAATAAGTGTTACCAGTACACAGATATAATGTGCATATCTTCACACCTTTAGCTACTACTAATGAACCTTTAGTGACCTTCCATACATTGTCTGTAAAAATGAATATGCATCCTTCACTACCAGTTGTCATGTGGAAATTAAATTTATTCTTAAATTAGGGACATGCCTTACCTCCTGCAGTACCCAGTCATTTCCGTTTGGCAACTTGATCTTTATTTTCCCTTTCCCAACAATAGGATAGGGCTCATCATCACCCAAATATACCTGTCCAAAATCACCTTGAACATAATCTTGAAAATATTTTCTATGGGGTGTAGAATGGAATGAATCCCCAGAATCAATTACCAAGGAATCATTAGCATTATCCAAACATAAGATTAAAGCATCTTGTAAAGTATTACTTGCAACATTAGCTTCCTTACTGTCATCTTCATTTTCATCTCCTTGTTTGTTTTTCTGAGACCAACAGTCTTTCTTCAGGTGACCAAGCTTTCCACAGTACCAACAATATTTCTTTCCTTTAGATTGAGAACGTCCTTTCTTTGACTTCCCTTGTGACTTTCCATGTGAAGGGCCTTTTCCTCTTTCACTTGTTCTTCCTCTATTCTCCACGTTTAAAGTGGAACCTGACAAGGTTGAAGTTTCACCTGTGATTTTCCATGACATTTCCTCTCTTAGTACAACACCAACAACTTCATCATATTTCAAAGTATTTGAACTATAGACAGAGTTTCTTACATCCATAACCAAGCTATTCTAGCTTTCTGGAAAAGAACATAAAATTAAGAGAGCCCTAACCTCTTCATCAAATGAAATTTGTACGAATGAAAATTGACTGGTGATTGTATTAAATTCATTTAAATGATTCTCTACAGATCCTCCCTCACCCATTTTCATATTAAACAAATGCTTCATAAGAAATACCTTATTCGAAGTTGAGGGTTTCTCATATAAATTAGCCAATGTCTCCATCAACTCTACAGACATTTTTGCCTTTGATATGTTGAATGTTACAGATGATGCAAGGCACAATCAAATAGATCCAGTGCCTTCCTATCCAAGACCTCCCAGTCCTCTACTGACATAGTTCCCATTTTGTTGGCTTTTCCTTATAATGGCTTCAAAAAGTCCTTTTGATACAGATAATCTTCCATCTGCATTTTCCACAACTGAAAATTCTGGCCATTGAATTTTTCAATCTTGAATTTGGAATCCTCCATTGCTCCCACTCAAATCTTAAAGTATTGTCAATCTATAGCAACAAACCTCACTCTGATACCAATTATTAGGGTTTGACAGATTCAGAACAATATAAGAATAAACAGTTATATACAAAAAATAAAAGAAGAATAAAACTTAACACAGATAACATAGATTTAATGTGGTTCACCCAAAACCTGGGCTACGTCCACCTACATAGTTTTCCAACCTTTCTTCTTATCTAGCAAAAATATTACACCAACATTACAATGCATTATGCATCTCAGCTGCTTATAACATGCATTTTAGGGCAACCTCTAAATCGGCCATTTTAGGGTTTTACAATGTTGCCACAATATCAACACCCACTACATGATCAGTCGCCACAATATCAAAAGTCAAATCATGTATCATTGCAACTAGATGAGCAATCGCCCCAATATCAACACCCACTACATGATCAGTCACCATAATATCAATAATATGTATATTTAATGTATGTATGTATATATATATATATATATATATATATATATATATATATATATATATATATATATATAGAGAGAGAGAGAGAGAGTATGTGAGATAGAGGGTGTTTGAATGTCAAAGAAAGGAAGAGTGCAGGGTAATGGGCAATATAGTTTGTTGGATAGTCCTTGTAAGCCAATGGATTATACAAACAAAAATATGGATGTACAACTATGACTATTGATGGAGTAATCAGAATATATATATACAAAAACAAGTGAAACTTCTAAGGTATGACTGATCTAAAAAATAAACTGAATGCACATACACTAGGGGAACAATAAATATTTGAACACCAAATTCAACTGTAATAATATTGTCCATAGTATTGTTGAATACATTGATAAAATATAAATGGTTGATTACATTTCCGTATCACAAATAGAGATTTTTTCACCTTTAGAATGATAGATATATCAGACAATACACACACACACACACACACACACCCACACACACACACACACACACACACACCAACTAATATAACAGAGGATAGACACATTCTGGTACAAAGCATATATATATTATATGTGGAAATTTTTTGAGGTTTAATATTAAATAATATTGTTAGAGTTTAATAGTAAATGATACTGTTAGGGCTTGCATCTATTTTATGGTTCGATTCATTTCTTTTATACATCACAATGATATAAAAGAGTATAGAATGAACCAAAAAATTTATGATATATATATCATAATGATATAACAGAGTATAGAATGAACTGAAATATCTATGAAAGTCTCAGATGAAAAACCTGTTACCAATTTAGTTTACATACTAAATTGCTAAGTTGCAACTCTACATTGAATGATGGATTAAATAGTTGTTGTTCTAAATTGCAGAATTGATTAAATGTAGAAAATAAAGTACGAAATGAAGAAAAAATTGATTGATCTGTTCACTTTAATTCAAATCTGAAATATAAGTACAAAGACAATGCATTTTTCATGACATTATTCAAATGTTGTTTTACAAAGGTACAATGATTCCTGCCACCTACTTGGGTCTTCCCCTTGGTCTAAACCCTCCTGAAGCTTTCATAATTTATAATGTTGACAAGTTTCACAAGAGGCCCACTGGATGGAAAGGTTCTCTTCTCAGCCAGGTAGGTAAAGTTCAATTACTAAAATCCCCCCTTCTGTTCACTAAAATTGATTAATCTGTTCACT
>MU218640.1:167553-195171 GCA_018584345.1 Thuja plicata | reverse complement strand
AGATAAAGCATTAAAAGATGCAAAGGAGAAGGAAGAAAACAAAGAGAAAATAATTTTTTATACTAATATTGTTTGCTTCATGTGCAGTTTCAGGTATAAAGACCAAGTAGGTTGTTGAAAGGACATGCATACATTATGCGCATGAAACTTTCCAACTGAATTCATGGAGAGGCAAAGACTGAAGACCAAGTAGGTTGTTGAAGGGACACACATACAATAAAAGTGTGAAACTTTCCAACTAAAGTCATGTAGAGGCGAAGACCAGAGGATTAGACGAGGCTATTGAGGGGCGTGCATAAGATTCAAGCATGGGACCTTCTGGCTGAATCATAAAGCTGCTTAGAGACTAGGTTATGGTAAGGGACATGATTTTTAAAGTATGAAACCTTCTAACTAAAATCATGTTTCAAGAATTTAAAGGTTCACCACTGTACTCTGTTATGGATTTAAAAATTAGAACAATGCATTAAGGAAACATTACTTTAACCAGTCATGGGATAGCAATAAAGGTTTTCCTAATGCCAAACAAGGATAGCATAGAATATGCAAGAGGCTACATGAGGTTCAAAAAAAGTCAAGAGTACAATGAAGTCTACATAATATCACCATTGTTTTCACAAAGAACATATAATGCAGGAAAATAAAGCTAAAGGAGATGAAGACATTGTTCAGATACATGTTGATTTCATTTCTTTTCAAAGGTGGAGTATACTATAACAGCAGAAGGACTTACTATATTTTGCATATATATCAATTTGCAACTGTATGCAGTAGAGGTATTTATCCTATTCTTCTACAGGAAGTTACTTTGCCAAGCATTTACTATCATAAATAAATCAGATTTGTATTCAAGAATGCCCGTTATGTCAAAATGAACCATGAAACAAGCTGCCATTATGAGATGCACAAAAATGTATGCTATGATTTTTGAGACAAAATTTTCAATACTTATGTAAACTCATGGAACAACAACTATACCAATAGAATATCCATAATGAAGTGAACAGTGGCAGGAAGGCGGTGTTCATAAAGATCAAATAATGTATCACGTGCATATGTGCATCAGAAACAAGTAATTTTTTACCATAGGAGCGCATGTGAGTGCACATGAACAAGCCAATGATTAAACATAAATCAACTTTTGTCATGCTACATGAGGGGAGTATTCATCATTGGCACATTTCCAGCATGTGTTGTTACCAAACAAATAGGGAAAAGCAAATGTTTCCTTACATGCAACAAGAGGTACATTAAAATCAGCAGTAATGTCTATCTTTCATGCAGCCTGAGACCATAAAATAGAAAATCCTTATGTCATACTGAGCAATCAACATTCATTAATTCAGTAAAGGCACTGCTATATTTAATATATGGTTTGTACAACATGAATCTATATTCAATGATAAAAAGAACTAACAGGTCCAAAACTTTTATTTAAATGACATCAATGCAGTTACAACCAAAAGGGGTTGCATTATCAGAAGGTGCCAAGCAAGTTTCAACTATATTTATATAGTGCAGGCATGTATCAACACAATAATGTTATAATTTCAAAAGGTATAGATGCTTATACATCAGGTGTTTTGTGACTTATCAACGTCAACATTATCTAAAGATAACAACAACTTTGGATAAAGAAAAGGAGCATGGTGTCACACCAAATGAATCAAATAGGACAACGGAGCTAGTTTTCATCATAAGATACACAGGTATGTGTATATCATAATAAATAGAACAAAATGGTTATAGGCTCATATTTATACTTACAGTGCGATTATAAAGTATAAGTCACAATGGATGCTACTGTACCAAAGCATGAGTTTCAGAATGGAAAGGGGGCAGATGAAGTCATCATTGTTTAATTTAAAAGCATGAATGCATTTTCATAAAAGGGAGAAATCCTTTAAGGTCCTTTGATTTAGTTTATTCCTTAGTGAGGTAAGGAAAATATAAAATGTGCACAAAAACATGAATGATGTTTATCAAATCAACAGTCAATATCAATGATGGAATACAACTGTAGGGATAGCTACAATAATATATTGTAACAGATTCATTGTTATAAAATCTCAGAAAAGACAATACGGACAGTAACAATGAAAGACTCAGAGCATGTAACTATAGTGGATATAGAAGAGTAGAGCATATCATCTATATTAGTTTGAGCAAACAGTGGGGTTCAATCGTATCCATCAAGATGAACAAGTTAAGCATAGAAAATAAATTTTCAGATTTAGACAGGGAAACCAACAATCAAATAAAAGACATTATTCAATTTTGTTATAAAAGTTGAGTCAAAATTTACAGATAATTGGTTTTGGAGCAATTCCATGAATCAAAACTTGAATGCTAATTGAAGATACAAGTTTGAAAGATCAACATTTACTGTTTCATAAAGTCACCATATATGGTCTGAAAATGTATCATATGAGTTGTTGTCATTATAAAGGGAAGCAATATCGCATAGGTGCCCAGAAGTTTTCTTTTAGGTTTGACAAAGCAAATGAATCTTAAGTATCATGCGAGAGATTTCCATAAATTCTATATTTCAATATTCAGGAAAAACCGTGCTACAGAATGGGGGAGGAAGCTGCAATGGTTTGGTTTTATAAAATAGGAAGGTATCTAAACAACTTCAGCAAAGATTATCATTTTCTTTAAAAACCTATAGTTTTCTTTTAAAGATCATACATATAGGGTTTCAAAGTTTTGTGAAAAACATAAATGCCCATTTGAAGCTGCGCGAAGATAAGTAAGGGTTTCTTGATAGCATGAAGACATAAATTTGAAAGAAAAACATTTGAAAGGAAAGGAGAAGTAAACAACAGAGTGATATTTTTTTTTCTGGGTGTTGATGTAAGGGTTTCCTTAGATATCCATTTTTCTTCAGAAATGTCCAAGAACGGAATAAAATGAAGGAAACATTCAAATGTCTCAGGCATTAAGGACTCAATAGAAAAAGCCCACAAAAGTTACAGATTTTGCAGGAAAAGTTAAGTATTCAGCCAATAAAGAGTACTTACCCAGGAGAAGGAATCCTCAAAAGAACAACAGCCGTAGTAAGAAAGCGCAGCAGCCATGAAGTCATGGAGAGAGCTCAGGAAGAACAATGACCATAGTTTCCATTAAAGCGTAGAGAGAATTTTCAACAGCAACATTAAAAGGAAAAGAATGCAAAGAAACCCTCATGGTGGTGGCATAAACACAAGTACAACCTAAAAGAGAAAGGAAGCTAGCATAAAGATGTCATTTTGTCAGAGTGGCAACATTTTCAATTAAAATATGCAAGAAGTAGTAGCAGTGCCTTCAAACACCAAAGCATCTACTCTTTTTTAAAACCTTCTCATTCCTCAAACCCCAACAGTAGCAATAATGGAGAAGGATAAAAGCCCAAATGATGACTCTCAAAATAGCAACGACATTTTTGAAGAAAAAAAATGCTTCCAAAACCCCAAGAAAATTACTAGAGGAGTCGCGACAATAAATATGTTGAGATTAGGGTTTGATCCCTAAGTTTTATGAATCGGATTTCATTTTTTTTCTAAAATCAAATTGATTTCTTAATGAAACTCTCGGTTATGTGTTTTTTCACTTCACTTTTATGTATAGGGATTTTATTTTGTAATTACTTTTCTAGTATAAACTTTTAACAATACGTACTATATTATATTTACTAGATAAGTTTGTAATCTATTAAATTTAAATTAGAAATATAATGTAATATATATTGTTAAAAGTTTAGATTTAATTCTATTTAACATATTTAATATTTTTTAAACCTTAAAATTTAATTCAGTTTGAGTTGGTTTTTAGTGGCACTTGGCTTGGAGGAGTTTTTACAGTAGTTATACTTCAATTTCTGGCAGTTTGATGCCTCTTTTGGTGGATTTTTCTCATGCATCTGACCCATTAAGTTTATCTTGGCTATATCATGGTATTTGGATCTCATTTTTGAATACCTTCTTTTTGGCTCACATGTTTTTGCACATTGCAAGCTTGTGGGTATATTGTAAGGGCATTTTGTAGCAGATCTTTGACAGCATTGATTATATTGATACCATGGTTCCTTCTCATTGGTTTGAAGTGCAATATTGTGGATTTTTTTGCTTTCATGTTGTGTTATCCTTCATTGAAGCTATATTCCTTGTTGCATGGTCAAGTATTGATGCTTTTTATTACAGGTCTTTGCTTGTGAATCCTAGTTCTTTGTTTAAAATTGGTGAAACCTAGTTTCCCTTTCAAAGCCAAAGATCCTTGCATAGATTCATTGTTGTAATTACATGTTTGTTTGATCATTGAGAGCCATCAATATTTTTTGTGATTCATGTTTATTCATCCAAAGTTACAAACAAATTATTTGGTGCATCACCTCTTTTAGTTTTAGGTATTCATATTATCCTTCTACTTATTTCCCACATACACATTTAGTTTTAGGTGAGCACTATCTAGGAATCGACCTATCTTCTGGAGATTCTTCTCTCATTTTAGGACAACCCACCACCTGAGAGAGTTTCCATGTTTCAACAAGATAGCTATATTTCATTATCAAAGCTAAAGGCGCAATCTTGATTGACAATAGTTCTTGGCACGTCTGATGGGACCCAAACTGCTTCACAGTTCCTCGCAAGTTTTTCACATTATTATTTCTTATTGCTATTTTGGTGTGAACAATAGTATTTCATCCTTTTAGAAGGTATTTTCCAGCACTTGGTGACTCTATTTTGAAGGTTTTATTGCAGATTTAGTCGCAGATTTATTTTAATGAGAAGGAATCAAACAAGAGCAAACAAAGAAGGATTTATTTATTAAGAGTTACAGCCCAGTATAAGAGGAAGTAGATCAGCAAGAAGAGATAGAGCATCTCAGGCTACAGGAGGAAGATCCTCTTTGCTTGGGTCTGATTTTTCATTATTTGAAAATCCTATTTTTGAAGATCAAGCTGCAATTTTAGAAGGTCATGAGGTAATTATTGAAGATTTTAATTTTTCTGAAGATTGAAGTGTTCTTGATAATTCTAGATCAGAGTTACCCATTTTTGAAGAATTATCAAAGGATCAATTTGTTGTTGAAGCATCTAAGAGTGCTTCTATACCAGCTCATCAAAGTTTAAAAACATATCAAAGAAAGGTAACTAAGTATAAAAAATATGTTGTACTACCTGTAGTACAGAAGCAAGTACCACCAGTACAAATGGCTTGAAATTTTCCATTTATGGCCTTCAATGTTGGCAGCCCATTACAAATTACTGTTCATCATGATATTCCATCAACAACGTTAAAAGGTTTGTCATATTTTAATGGTGAAAACCATGTTTCAACAATAGAACATATTAAAGATATTGCCACGCTTTGCGAATTGCATCAAGTGACACATGATGATGTGGCACTAAAATTGTTAGCAACTTCTCTTAAGGGTAAAGCATTAATTTGGTTTCGAAGTTTAACAGTAAATTATATTGCCACATGGGATGAGTTAGGAACCATTTTAATCGGTAAATTTGAGGATAAATCAGATAATTTATCATTGGTTGAGCAGTTGACTACCATTAAAAGGAATGTTAGTGAGCATATTTCATATTTCAATTTTTTTCTTTAATGAACTTGGGACATAATTCCAGCATCTTTTAAACCTTCTAATGATTATACATTTCTATTTTATTTGAAGGTTTTTAACAGTGATATTTCAGTTATGATACAGTCCATGGGAGGACATACTTTGCCTAATGCATATGATGTTGTTATTAGAGCTGAAAATAGATTGATACAAGCTAGAAAGTTACCTCCAATGCCTTATTGTGCAGAAATACAACCAGTTATACCAGCTGTTATACCATCTATAGCTTTTGTTCCACCATTACTAGCACTTAACATGCAAGTTGCAGTGGAGGAATATGTTGCTAAAACTCCTATCAGGGAGTTAAAAGATACAAGTGACAGTATGATGAGGACTCTTCAAAGCTATGGTAATGAGATAACAAACTTGAAGAGGCAGCAAGGCCAATACAATAGACCTCCTCAAGCATCTTATCAGTAGAATAGGCCATTAAATCAAGATTCTAGTTCAAATTAGCCAAGGAAAGCTCAAGGACATCAAATGAATTATGGTCAAAGAGATGGTCAAGCGTACAATTATGCAACTCCTAGTACTTCCAAAGAGATGGTAGTTGTTCCTCAAAATAATTATGTACAAGAAGCAGAATGATGTAACACATGCAATGATGGTCATTTTTGGTTAGATTGTCCTCACACACTTGAGGCTAAAAGGCAAGATGTTCTAAAAGGACAGATGGTTAATAATCACATAGAGGTAAATTATGATCAAACACAGCCTCAAGGTAATCCTAGCATTTCTTTAGTAAATTTTAATGATGATGACGTTGTTTTAGCAACAAATTTTGACCCAAATCAAGTGTGGAGACCTGTAGCAGCAGGTACAAGGTCAAAAACTAAGGCAAAAAATGAACAATAGCAAGATGATAAGGTACAACAACTTTTTTTTATAGTACAACAACAAGATAATAAAGCTAAACAGTAAGTACAAGCTCAAAAAGAGACAAAACAACCATTACAACCAGCGAATGAGCTTGCTGTTTTAAAACAACAACAAAATGTTAGTGTTCAGAATTTTAATAATGTTGATCATTTAAAGAAGGCACATGTTCCTTTATCCATGTGGGATGTTTTGGCACTTCCAAGCCAAAAGGATATGTTACAAGAGGCATTCCAAACACTTACATTATTTGATGATGTCTTGTCACAACAAACCCCTACGGTTCTAGTAGCTACAAATGCTAGCACATCCCAACAACCTTCTAAGTTGGTCAAACCTCCTCCATTTTATGTTATTTTCATTATAGGATAGCACCTAGTTCACAATTGTATGATTGATTCCGGTTCTACTAGCTCGGTTATGCCAAAGAAGATTGTAGACCAGCTAGGCCTTAAATATGAGCCACTTGAAAAAGGGGTAGTCCAGTTATATGGGACAATAGTTGCAACTATGGGAGTTATAAGGAATCTAGATTTGATATTGTATGCTTGTCCTAGTTTTTCAGTACCTATGGATGTCTATATTATTAATTTGCCTCCTAATTTCTCTATCTGTTTATCATGAGATTTCACTGCCAAGATAGGAGGTTACTTATCTGCAGATTGGTCTCACATGCTTTTTCACACTAGGTACAGTACCAAGGTCACCATTAAATCATAACCTATTGAAAAATTATGTGTTGAACAACATATTGCTAATGTTGTAAATGAATCAACAACTATATTATTTGATCAAGAGAAAATATTTGATGTTCGTGAGTCTCAAACGCAAATAAGTAATTTTCTTGATATTTTGTTAGATGATTGGGCTACTGAAAATGCGAGAATTTAGGATAAACAGATTAAGGATCCAATTTTGGGAAACTATGTTATCCATGAGATTTCTGATTTTCTACCAGTCGTTGTAAAAAGTGCAGATTTAAATTCCGAACAAATATCTAATGTTGTGTGGAAGCTTTTTTTTATGGTTCATGTAGCAAGATAGGTGTAGGGGGAGGTTGTATGCTAATTTCACCAGCAAATGTGAGGTATTATGCATCTTTCAAATTTAATTTTAGCTATACTAATAATGTTGTTGAATATGAAGCCCTCATAAATGGATTGAAGTGGGCTATTAAAAGAAGTATCAGTTGTTTGTAATTTTTTGGTGATTCAGAACTGATTGTAAATCAAGTTAGAAATATCCATACAACTAAGAATGATTTATTGAAAAGTTATAAGCATGTTGTATAATATTTAATTGAAGGTTTTGAGGCTTTTAATTTTCAATCTATACTTAGAAATTAGAATAAACATGCTGATAGACTTGTTGTTGTTGGTGCACAATATGATATCCCAACTAAAATCAACAATAATAAGGGGTTGAACAATGTAAAAGTGATTGTTAGACCTGTTATCCCTAATAATGTTGATAGTTGGCAAGTTTTTAAATCTAACCAACACATTGTCAATTTTTTGAGAGAAGAGGTTGAGTTTGCACAACCAAACCAGTAGAAATTGCAAGATTAGTATGAAGACCAGATCATTTAGTTAAGGACAAATAAGATGCCCAAAGGTCTTGTGACCTTAGAATCCATGTCTGGTACTAATGATCAATTTAAAAAGGATAAATCTAGCTTGCAGATTAAAGAAGAATATTATGAAGAAGTATCAGTTGCAAAGGATAAAGTGCTGAAACTTGGAAAGGTATGTACACCTAAAGAGCATCAAACATTTGTTAATTTATGCAATAAATTTCATGATATTATTGCTTGGAATTATTCATATTTGAAAGGATTTGATCCTGGTATCTCTCAGCATACAATTGAGTTAGAACCAGGAGCTAAACTAGTTAGGAAAAAATAGAGCCCAAGAAATCCCAAATTAGAGCCTCTTATAGAGAGAAATTGAATAATCTGATAGAGAGAAATATTATATTCTCAATCAAACATACTTCTTGGGTATCCAATCTAGTTCCAATTAGAAAAAAAGAATGGAGAAATTAGATTGTGTGTTGATTTCTGTGACTTGAATAGAGCTTCATTGAAGGATAGACATCCTTTGCCTTCAATGGAACAAATTTTGTAGGTTGTTTCAGGTTCAGAACTGTTTTCATTGCTTGATGGTTTCTCTGGTTATAACCAGATTTTGGTAAAGCAAGAGGATATATTTAAAACAACATTTATTACCAAATGGGGAACTATGGCTTATCAAAAGATGTTATTTGGTTTATCTAATGAAGGTGCAACCTTTCAAAATGCTATGGACAAGGCCTTCACAAACTTATTGTACAGGTTTGTACTTGTTTATCTTGATGATATTACTATTTTCTCAAAGAGTGCATTGGATCAGTTTCAGCATTTAAGAGTTATCTTTGAGAGATGTAGGGAATATGGCATTTCTTTAAATCCCAAGAAAAGTGTATTTGTTATCCATGAGGGTAAATTTTTGGGATTTATTATTTTAAAAGAGGGTATCACCATTGAACCCAAAAGAGTAAGTTTTATCCTTGCCTTACCACTTCCTGCTCACAAAAAGGGTCTTCAAAGTTTCTTAGGAAGAATCAGCTTTGTAAGAAGATTTATTCCAGACATTGCTGAATTTTTGATGCCATTAACATTCATGCTTAAGAAAAATATTGTTTTCAGATGGACCAAAGAAGGAAAACGTAGCTTTGAATTAATTAAGGAAGCATTAGCTATTGCCCCTACTTTATTAAATCTTGATTTTTCAAATGATTTCATTTTATATGCTTATGGGAATGTTGATAGCATTGTTGCCATGTTAGTTCAGAAAAATGATGAAGGTTTTGAGAAACCAATTTTATTTTTTTTTAGTCAAGGACTTAAATATTGTAAGCCACATTATTCATTTGTTGAAAAGAACATACTTGTTGTAATTAGAAGTTTGAAGAAATTTAGGCATATGTTGTCTAACAATAAAATTAAACTGATGCTTGCACATCCTTTTGTTAAGGAGTTTTTGTTGAATAAGGATTTCAACACCAAGAGAGCTGGCTAGATCACAAAGGCAATGGAGTATGACATTGAAATTAAAGTTACCAAGCTGGTAAGAGGTAAGAGTTTATGTGAACAGCTTGCTGGAAATGGAGAAAACACTCCAAAAGATGATTCTGAATTTGTTTTGGCTTTAGAAGACAATGAACAAATTATTGTCCCAGATTTACAAAATGATTGGGTGGATGATATGGTTGATTTCTTTCAAAGAGGACGTTGTCCTGAAGGATTGGAAAGGTGAAAAAGGAGGTATTTCAGATTACAGTCCATTCCTTATTGTTTGCTGAATGATATATTGTTTATGAGGGATTACAATGGCATGTTGATGAGATGCATTAAGGGACATCAAACTGAAAATATTCTGGAAGAATTCCATGATGGACCAGCAAGTGGCCATTTTGCTACAAGGACAACAACACTAAAGATTATGAAGGTTGGCTATTTTTAGACAAACATGTATAAAGATGCCTTCATATGGGTGAGGAAATGTATGAAATGTGCTATTTTTGCAAATAAACAGAGGTTAGTAGCTTTGCCTCTTAATCTAGTTCAATTTGAACAACCTTTTGTTAAGTGAGGACTAGATTTTATTGGCCCCATAATTCCATCATCAAGCTAAGAGCATAAGTATATTTTAACAACAACAGATTATTTTACAAAGTGGACTGAGGCTATTGCATTGAAAGATGCAAATGAAAGTTTAGTTCTGATTTTTTATGAAGAACTAGTTGCAAGGTTTGGAACACCTGAATCCATGGTTTCTGATAATGCCTTGGCCTTTTTAGGCATAATAATTACTGATTGGGTAGTTAAGAATAATGTTTATCTTAGTACCTCGTCCAATTATTACCCGTTGGGTAATAGACAAGCAGAATAAACAATCAAAAATCTGATTTGCATTATAAAGAGGACTATTGAAGACAATCAGTGAGCTTGGAACAACAAGTTAAAATAGGCCTTGTGGGCTGATAGGATCACCCCAAAGTGCTCAACAGGTAACTCACCTTACATGTTGGTTTATGGAAGAGAGGCAAGATTGCCAATTTCAGTAAAATTACCAAGCTTGAGCCTGATCAAGGAATTAGACCTGCTGGACCAGCAGCTTATGGACGTAAGGCTTGCTGAATTGATAGAGTTGGAAGAGATAAGGAAAGAATATTTTCAAAATTTGGAGGAACATCACGATCAAATGAAAATTACATTTGACAGAAAATTTGTCGCAAGAGTTTTTACAGAAGGTGATTTAGTGCTCAAATAGGATGAGTTGAAGTGTAGACCTGGTAAGCATTCAAAGTTTGATGCCATTTGGAATGGCCCATTTTTAATAACAGGATGCAAGGCACACAATGCCTTTCAACTCTCAAACATGGAAGGAGAAGAATTTCCAATCCTAGTTAATGGGATCCACCTCAAGCGTTGCTTTTGAGGTTAGTTGGTTTGAATAAGTGCTTGGCACATAGTTAGTTTCCTTCAGTTGGTAGTAGTTAGTAATTCTAATCTCATAGTGGTTAAATCAAGGAGGTACACACCATGCATAATTGAGAACCCCTTGGGATTCCTGGTTATAAATAATGCATAACTCAATGATGTAATCACGGTGGGAAGGGAAGTTGTTTTTAGTTAGTTAGTTTTGTAGTTTTCAAAAGTTAGAATGGACAGAAATAGCAAGATCAATCACACAATATCAGCATGAACATCATACCTATCACATGAGACATGGATAAATTCTGTTGTCTCATATTATAAGCACCATTCTCAAACGTATATTATGCAACTAAGGTTGTTGTTCAAGCTCATTCTATCTTTGGTTTCTTTTGGTTCTTATTTATGAACATCATCATCATCATCATAAGAATTATGCTCATCACATGATACATGGACAAACTCCATTGTATCATGTCATAAACATAATTCTATACAGCAATGATGAAGTACGGAGTTGTTCAGTTGTAGTTTTCTTTCTCTAAGTGTTGTTAGCACATGTTTCAGTTTTCAGTTTGCAATTTGTTTTTAATTTGAGAAGGTTCTATTTTTCTAAAGTGGAAGACTTTGTGCCCAATGGATATGCAAAAGGAAACTGGTCTATTTTGTTCAACAGGCAAACACCCCTGAAAGGTTGTCAAAAATGTTACCAATTTAGTTTACACACTAAATTTCTAATTTGCAACTACCTCTACATTGAATCATGGATTGAATAGTTGTTGTTCTAAATTGCAAAATTGATTAAATGCAAAAAAATAAAGTATAACACACAGAAAAAATTGATTAATCTGTTCACTTTTATTCAAATCTGAAATATAAGTAAAAAGACAATACTTTTTTCAGACATATTATTCAAATGTTGTTTTACACAGGTACAATAATGGTGTTCAGATTTCAATTATACAAAATATGTACAATGCATTCATATCCATATAAGACGTGGCAACTATTAACACTACATCTGAATAAACACATTGAAAATATAAAGAAGTAAAGTGAGAGAGGGAAAGCCTCCATTGCCTGTAAGGGGAAGTGATCTTTGACTTTGTATTAAAGATCTGGGCAGCATCTCTAGATTTGACAAATCTGCAAAACAAAATGGAAAAGGAGTCCATTCAAAAGAACTGAGCAATGGAAACATTCCTAATACCTCTACACTACTCTAGAAACAACAATATGCTTATGTAGATAAAGCATTAAAAGATGCAAAGGAGAAGGAAGAAAATAGAGAGAAAATCATTTTTTATACTAATATTATTTACTTCATGTGTAGATTCAGGTATAAAGACCAAGTACGTTGTTGAAAGGACATGCATACATTACGCGCATGAAACTTTCCAACTAAAGTCATGGAGAGTTAAAGACTGACGACAAAGTAGGCTGTTGAAGGGACACACATACATTACAATTCTGAAACTTTTCAACTAAACTCATGTAGAGGTGAAGACTGGAGGATTAGAGGAGGCTATTGAGGGGGCATGCACAAGATTCAGGCGTGGGACCTTCTAGATAAATCATGGATCTTCTTAGAGACTAGGTTATGGTAAGGGACATGCTTTTTAAAGTATGAAACCTTCTAACTAACATAATTTTGCATAAATTTAAAGGTTCACCACTGTACTCTGTTATGGATTCAAAAATCAGAACAATGCAATATGGAAAAATTACTTCAACCAGCCATGGGGCAGCAATAAAGGTTCTCCTAATTCCAAAAAAGGATAGCATATAATATGCAAGAGGCTACATGAGGTTTAGACAAATGCAAGAGTACAATGAAGTCTACATAATATCCTGATTATTTTCATAGAGAACATATTTAATGCAGGAAAAGAAAGATAAAGGAGATGAAGGCATTGTTCAGATACATGTTGATTTCATTTCTTTTCAAAGGTGGAGTATACTGTAACAGCATAGGAACTTACTATATTCTGCACATATATCAATTTGCAACTGATTGCAGTAGAAGTATCTATCCTATTCTTCTACATGAAGTTACTTTGCCAAACATTTACTATCATAAATAAATCAGATTTGTATTCAAGAATGCATGTTATGTCAAAATGAACCATGAAGCAAGCTGCCATTATGAGATGCACATAAATGTATGCTATGATTTTTGAGAAAATTTAAATACATATATAAACTCATGGAACAACAACTATACCAATGGAACAACCATAATGAAGTGAACAATGGCAGGAAGGCGGTGTTCATAAAGATCAAATAATGTATCACGTGCATATGTGCATAAGAAACAAGTATTTTTTACCATAGGAGTGCATGTGAGTGCACATGAACAAGCCAATGATTAAACATAAATCAACTGTTGTCATGCTACATGAGGGGAGTATTCATCATTGGTACATTTCCAGCATGTGTTGTTACATAACAAATAGGGAAAAGCAAATGTTTCCTTACACGCAGTAGCAAGTACATTAAAATCAGTAGTAATGTATCTTTCATGCAAACCAAGACCAGAAAATAGAAAATCCTTATGTCATACTGAGCAATCAACATTCATTAATTTAGTAAAGGCACTGCAATATTTAATATATGGTTTGTACAACATGAATCGATATTCAATGATAAAAAGAACTAACATGTCCAGAACTTTTCTGTAAACGACATCAATGCAGTTACAACCAAAAGGGGCAGCATTATCAGAAGGTGCCAAGCAAGTTTCAACTATGTTTATATAGTGCAGGCATGTATCAACACAATAATGTTATAATTTCAAAAGGTATAGATGCTTATACATCAGGTGTTTTGTGACTTATCAACATCAACATTATCTAAAGATAACAACATTTTTGGATAAAGAAAAGGAGCATGGTGTCACACCAAATAAATCACATAGGACAGCAGAGCTAGTTGCCATCATAAGATACATAGGTATGTGTATATCGTAATAAATAGAAAAATATGGTTACAGGCTCATATTTATGCTTATAGTATGATTATAAAGTATAAGTCACAAGGGATGCTACTGTACCAAAGCATGAGCTTCAGAATGGAAAGGGGGCAGATGAAGTCATCATTGTTTAATTTAAAAGCATGAATGCATTGTCATAAAAGGGAGAAATCCTTTAAGGTCTTTTGATTCAATTTATTCCTTAGTGAGGAAAGAACAATATAAAATGCGTAAAAAAACATGAATGATGTTTATCAAATCAGCAGTCAATATCAATGATGGAATACAACTGTAGGGATAGCTACAATAATATATTGTAACAGATTCATTGTTATAAAATCTTAGAAAAGACAATGCAGATAGTAACAATGAAAGACTCGAAGCATGTAACTACAGTGGATCTAGAAGAGTAGAGCATATCAGCTATAGCAGTTTGAGAAAATAGTGGGGTTCAATCATATCCATCAAGATGAACAAGTTAAGCATAGAAAAGAATTTTTTAGATTTAGACAAGGAAATCAACAATCAAATAAAAGACATTTTTCAATTTTGTTATAAAAGTTGAGTCAAAATTTACAGATAATTAGTTTTGGAGCAATGCCATGAATCAAAACTTGAATGCTAATTGAAGATGCAATTTTGAAAGATCAGCATTTATTGTTTCATAAAGTCACCATATATGCTTTGAAAATATATCATACGAGTTGTTGTCATTATAAAGGGAAGCAATATGACACAGGTGCCCAGAAGTTTTCTTTTAGGTTTGACAAAGCAAATGAATCTGAAGTGTCATGCCAGACATTTCCAGAAAGCCCCTATTTCAATATTCAGGAAAAAAGTGTGCTACAGAATGGAGGAGGTAGCTATAGTGGTTTGGTTTTATAAAATAGGAAGGTATTTAAACAACTTCAGTAAATATTATCATGTTCTTTAAAAACCTGTAGTTTTCTTTTAAGGATCATACATATAGGGTTTTAAAGTTTTGGAAAAAACATAAATGCCCATTTGAAGCTGCACTAAGATAAGTAAGGGTTTCTTGATAGCATGAAGACAGAAATTTGAAAGCAAAACATTTGAAAGGAAAATAGAAGTAAATAGCAGAGTGATATTTTTGTTTTCTGGGTGTTGATGCAAGGGTTTCCTTAGATATCCATTTTTCTTCATAAATTTGTCCAAGAACGGAGTAAAATGAAGGAAACATTCAAATGTCTTAGGCATTAAGGAGTCAATAGAAAAAGCCCACAAAATTTATAGATTTTGCAGGAAAATTTAAGTATTCGGCCAATAAAGAGTGCTTACCTAGGAGAAGGAATCCTCAAAAGAATAAAAGCAATAGTAAGAAAGAGCAGCAGCTGTGAAGTCATGGAGAGAGCACCGTACGAACAATGACCATAGTTTCCATTGAAGCACAGAGAAAATTTTCAACAGTAGCCTTAGAAGGAAAAGATTGCAAAGAAACCCTCATGGTGGTGGTATAAACATAGGTGCAACATGAAAGAGCAAGGCAACTAGCATAAAGATGCCATTTTGTCAAAGTGGCAACATTTTCACTTAAAAGATGCAAGAAGTAGTAGCGGCACCTTCAAACAGCAAAGCATCTACTCTTGTTTAAAAGCTTCTCATTCCTCAAACCCCAGCAACATCAATAATGGAGAAGGATAAAAGACCAAATGACGACTATCAAAATAACAGCGGCATTTTTGAAGAAAGAAAATCCTTCCATAACCCCCAAGAAAATGACCAGAGGAGTGGCGACAACAAATATCTTTCAAACCCATGGCGACAGAGCAATAACTTTCATATTTCCAGCAAAGGATGGCATCATTTTAGCAATTTCTTCAAACCCTACATCCTCAAGACGGAGCGGATGGAGCTCTCCAAAACCAAAAAGAATAACAAATGAAAGATATGTTGAGATTGGGGTTTGATCCCTAAGTTTTATGAACTAGATTTCATTTTTTTCTAAAATCGAATTGATTTCTTAATGAAACTCTCGATTATGTGTTTTTTCACTTCACTTTTATGTATAGGGATTTTATTTTGTAATTCCTTTTTTAGTATAAACTTTTAACAATACATACTATATTATATTTCTAATTTAAATTTAATAGATAAGTTTGTTATCTATTAAATTTAAATTAGAAATATAATATAATATATATTGTTAAAAATTTAGATTTAATTCTATTTAATATATTTAATATTTTGTAAACCTTAAATTTTACCTAATATTAAATATATCAAGTAAGATCATTATTAATTCTATTTAATATATTTAATGTTAAGTAAATTTTATTATTTACAAGATATTAAATATATCAAAAACAATTAAGGGATTATAGATAAACCTCTTGCATATTTGTTTTAGTGATTAAATATATAGCTTTGTGGTTGTCATTTTGAGTTCTATTTTCAGTCAAGGGGGCATTTTTTGTTTCCTACACCAATGATAGAGGTATTGTGTCCATTTTTGGAGCAGCTTGCAGCAGTTGGTTTCAGTTAGACACTCCACCTTGTATGTACATATGCCTAGAGCAATTTAAGGCTTTTTCTATGCATATTTTAGGATTTATACCTCATTTTTTGCATCGTCTTTGAGGACTTATGGATGTTGGAGAACTATCAATTTTGGGAGTGTTTAGGGCTTGTTCACAACATCTTGTGGCTCTTTTGAGGTGGTTTTTGAGTTGTCATTTAGTTGTCATCAGTTGGGGAGCTTTTTGGGGGCAGTCCGGTCACAATTTCTTGGAGTTATATCCCTATTTTGGTTGGATTTTTGAGTAGTTGGTGGGTCAGTTTGAGTTGGTTTTCAGTGGCACTTGGATTGGAGGATTTTTTACAGTAGTTTCCAGCAGTTTGATTCCTCTTTTGGTGGAGTTTTATCATGCATCCAAACCATTAAGTTTCTCTTTTCTATATCATGGTATTTGTACCTCATTTTTTAGTACCTTCTTTTTGGCTCACATGTTTTTGCACATTGCAAGATTGTGGGTAGATTGTAAGGGCATTTTGTAGCAGAGTTTTAACAACATTGATTATATTTATACAATGGTTCCTTCTCAATGGTTTGAAGTGCAATATTGTGGATTTTCTTGCTTTCATGTTGTGTTATCCTTCATTGAAGCTATATTCCTTGTTGCATAGTCAAGTCTTGATACTTGTTATTACAGGTTTTTGCTTGTGAATCCTAGTTCTTTGCTGAAAATTGGTGAAACCTAGTTTCCCTTTCAAAGCCAAAGATTCTAGATCCTTGCATAGAATAATTGTTGTAATTACATGTTTGTTTGAGCATTGAGAGCCATCAGTATTTGTTGTGATTCATATTGATTCATCCAAAGCTACAATCAAATTTTTTGGTGTATCACCTCTTTTAGTTTTAGGTATTCATATTATCCTTCTACCTCTTTCCCACATACACATTTAGTTTTAGGTGAGCACTATCTATGAATTAGCCTATCTTTTAGAGATTCTTCTCTCATTTTAGGACAACCCACCACCTGAGAGAGTTTCCATGTTTCAACAGGATAGCTAGATTTCATTATCAAAGCTAAAGGCGCAATCCTGATTGACAACAAAACCTAACAGAACCATTGAGCAATGAAATGTGTCACATGAAAACCCTAACAAAACCATTGAAATTGTGATCAATTCGACAAATAATTCCATGATATTTGTTAGTGATTTTTCTCGTAGGGAAAGAAAACACTAATTGACAAGGTTTTCTTACAAATGCCAACAATTCTTCTACTCTTTAGACTCTACACGACCTAGGTGAGTGACCCTATGCAATGTTGTTAGATTGGAAAAATATAACATTGATAATTTCCCTCTAACAAATAACCCTCAACAAAATACATCAGAACACATGCATACTATTTGACAATTGGCCTAATTCTTATTACATGTACAATCCTACATGACTAAAAGTAAAATAAATTAAACCTACATCTACCAACATGAAAATAAAAGGTGATTTGATAAATGGATGTTTCTGAAACAAAACTTGAACAACACAAATAGCCCAATGCTTATCCAAGGGAAAGGATTCAAATCTAAAGTAATGAATGTAAACCAAATTAGCATATAACTTTAAACTACTGGTGCAGGAGCACTTAGGGTTAAAGGCCCTTAGGAACATTTTGGATTTGTTTAGATTGGTTTGTAAGGTGTTTGTTCATTCACTCTTATAATGACTGAGTGCAAAATGGATCAAATTGGTGAATAAACACCCTAGGTTCTTAGATGCATGTTTTTAGCTTAGTTGTGTGTTTCAGAGGTAGTTTGTAAGCCTCTGGAATCCATCCAAGGCATTAGGAACCTTAGATAAGTTTTTTGGTATGTACTGAAATGCTTGACATGTACTGATGCTCAGTAATGGTGCTCGATACTAAGTACTAATTTTGCTCGGTACTAATGTTGCTCGCTACTGATGGTGATCGGTACTATTGGTGCTCAGTACTGATGGTGATTGGTACTGTTGTTGCTCGGTGACATGTTCTAATGCTCTATATGTATTGTTTTTGCTCGGTGTATTCAGTTACAACAACCTAAGAAAAGTGGCTTTTGTCTTTAGTGGATAGTATGGTTAGTTGTAGCGGTTCCTGAAAAGATGCTTTCGACTTGAGTGGGCGGTTAAGGTTGTTCCAATGATGGAAAGATTATAAAAGATCTCGCAGGCCTTCATTTCAAGGGGTTGAAGAGAGTTGCAAGTAGTGGAAAGAGAGCAATTGAAAGAGTTGGATATTTTTGTATGGTTTTCTTATTTTCCATTTAATGAGAAGTTGTAGGTTGTGTATTTAATCATTATTGTTTACTCTATATGCAAGTAGTTTAAGCTTTTGTTTTCATTTTGCAAGTTGTAAGTTTCTGGCCCATTCTGGGTTGTAAATACTGAATGGCTCCTCAAGGTTCTTGAATCCATGGTGAGAACCATGTGCCTAGATGGAATTCGAGAGGAGCCCCTGTATATAGTTTTCTTTTCTTTGTTTTTTGTAGGAGTGATAGTCATGATATTGGAGTTCTTACCCTAGGAGAGCTCGGTAATAGTACGACTAGGGAAGAAAGTGAGAAAGATGTTGTGAGTGTATTGGATGAATGAGTTAGTTTAGTTAGGATGAATCTATTTTTGTAGGTTCATCGAGTGTGGAAGAGTAACTTATTGATGGGAACTGGGTCTTTGGCAAGAAGTGAAATTATTAGTAACTTAATTCAGGTTAGGGTTTGAAATTACCCTAGGAGATCTAGGAGAGACCTTGGAGCGGAGTCAGACTGAATTTTTAGAGAAGGAACTAAGTCTCCCATCAGATTGGTATCAGAGCCTAAAGATTGGGCTTATGTTATCTTCAAAAGAGCTTGTAGATTCATTCAAAATGGTCACCAACACTGAGTTGGCAAAGGATGTAGAAGAGAAAAAAGAGGAGAATAGAATCCTGAAGGAACAGTTGGCCAAAATGGTAACTAAGCTAGAAGAAGTGTAGCTTAGGACTATGACAGTTAGTGAACTAATGAGAGAAGTCGATTAAAAGGGTAAGTTAGTGGTTGAGGAAGGCATAATACCAAAGCCAAACCTTGTGCTTCAAGTAGAGCCATTCTTGAGAGCTTTAAAAGCAATGAGTGGTAAGTCCTTGGAAGGTGTGCCTCTGTTTAGTGGAAAGATGGAACCATAAGTAGTCATGGAATGAATAGAAGGTCTTGAGAATCACTTTAAATGTGATAATGTGACTGAGGCTCAGAAGGTTAGAATAGCCAAGTCAAGATTGAGAGGGACTGCTCTCACTTGGTGAAAATTTGTCCAAGATGAAAGGACCAAAGAATGAAAGAATCCTATAACCAGTTGGAAAGGTATAGTAGCTAAAATGAGGGAAAATTGTCTTCCTTATGATTATGAAGTGTAGTTGCACAAGAAAAGATAGAATCTAAGACAGAAAGACTCAGAGGTCAGTGCCTATACACAAGAGTTTCACAAGTTATGCTTAAGGTCACATGTAATGGAAGAGGGGAGCCAAAACATGGCCAGGTATCTGAACGGTCTCAAGTGGAATATCCAAGAGGAAATTAGTCTCTTAAGTCCCAAGACAGTACATAAATACTATCAGCTAGCCCTTAAACTGGAAGAGAAGTTCAAAAATAAACAAGATTCAAACATTAGAGGAAGAGGAAGAGACAATAGAAGTCAAAGAGGAGCATTTGGAGGAAGGAATTTTGAGGCTAGAAATTAGATTGAGTCTAAACTCACTTAGAATCAAGGAGAATCCAGTAACACAAGAGGTGGTTACAACCGAGGAAGAGGTTCAAATAACAATTCAAGAGGAAGAACCAATAATCATGGAAGAGGATCTTATTTCTCTTCAATTAAGTGCTATAATTGTCAATAGTTTGGGCATCCTACCTATAAATGTCTTAAGAAGGGTTCTACATCACAAGGAGGAGAGAAAAGAATCAATTATGTGCAAGAAGAGTCTACTAGAAGCAAGATAACAGAAGTTGCCCTAGATTCTAAGATAGGGGAGAATTTGATGATTCACAGAGTAATCCTCAAAGAGTCCATCAAAGAAGATCCAAGCCAAAGAAGATATCTATTTGGATTCAAATGAAAGGTACTTGATAAGGTTTGTAAATTTATCATAGATTATGGTTCTACTGATAACATATTTTTTATGGAAGCTATTGAAAAGTTGAATTTGAAAAGGATTCCTCATACTAACCCTTATAGAGCTACTTGGTTGAATAAAGATCAACATGTATTAGTTAATGAGAAATCTTGGGTGGAATTTTCCATAGGAAGGTATAAGAATCAAGTTTTGTGTGATGTCCTGCCCAAGGATGCTTGTCATCTATTGTTGGGTAGACCTTGGCAGTTTGATAGAGCTGCAGTACATGATGGAGCTAAGAACTCCTACTCCTTTAAGAAAGATGGAGCGACTTTCAAGATACAGTCAATCTTGGAAGAAGGTGAAGTGAAGAAAGGGGCTCCTAACATACTATTGGTAGGAGAGAAAGAATTATTGAAGACACTAGAGGAAGAAGATGGAGTGGGATTTTCTTTGGCTCTAAAGCCAAAGGATGAAAAGAGAAACAAGAAGGAAGAGTTACCTTTATAAATCAAGGAGTTGTTAACTCAATATCAAGCCATAGTTAGTGATGGTCAACCAAATAATCTACCACCTAAGAGGTCTATTAGTCATTAGATTGACTTTATCCCAGGAGCCTCACTTCCAAACAAAGTCGCTTAAAAAATGACCCACAACATAATGCAAAAATTGCTAGTCAAATTCAAGAGCTACTAGATCAAGGGTTGATTAGAAAGAGCATAAGTCCATGTGTTGGTCCCACAGTCCTAGCCCCAAAGAAGGGTGGTACTTGGAGGCTGTGTACAGATTCTAGGGCCATAAATAGGATTACTATCCGGTATAGTTTCCCAATACCTAAGATAGAATATTTAATGGATTGTCTCGGTGGAGCTAAGTATTTCTCCAAAATAGATCTTAAGAGTGGGTATCATGAGATAAGAATAAAAGGTGGAGATGAGTGGAAGACTTCTTTTATGACTATCGAAGGACTCTATGAGTGGCTTGTTATGCCTTTTGGGTTATCCAATGCCCCAACCACATTTATGAGGTTAAGGAATGAAGTGTTGAAGGACTTCATTGGAAAATGGGTTGTGGTGTACTTAGATGACATTTTAGTGTTAAGAAAAACCAAGGAGGATCATCTCAGACATCTACAAATGGTAATGCAAAGATTGCATGAGGAGAAGTTGGCAATAAACTTAGAAAAGAGTGAGTTCATGAAGCAAGAATTAGTATACTTTGGTTTTTTTTATCTTAGAGGGTAACTTGAAGATGTATACAAGCAAGGTGGAAGCAATCTTGAATTGGCCTACACCTAAGTTAGCCACAGAAGTAAGAAGCTTCCATGGATTAGCACAGTTCTATAGGAAGTTTATCAAATAGTTAAGTGAAATCAAGGCACATGTTTTGGATACCATAAAAGTGGGCATGAAAGCCAAATTCCAATGGAATGAGCAGGCTGATAAGGGATTTGAGAATTTGAAGAGAAGAATAGAAACCCAACCTATACTGACACTTCCCAGTTTTGACAAGTTGTTTACAATGGAATGTGGTGCTAGTAATATTTCCATAGGTGCAGTTTTGAAACAAGAGGGAAAAAAAGTAGCTTTTGACAGTGAAAAACTCAGTGATGCAAAGAAGGAGTACTCATGATATGATTTATAATTGTATGCATTGGTACAAAAACTAAAGAAGTGGAGACATTATCTCCTTCCTAAATAATTTGTAGTCTTTACCGACAACCAGGCTTTAAGTTTTCTGAATTCATGAGATAAACTAAGCCATAAGCATATGAAGTGGGTGGAGTATATCCAAGCCTATACCTTCACCATCAAGCAAAAGAAAGGAGTTCAGAGTAAGGTGGCAGATGCATTGAGTAGAATATTTCACACAGTGCAAGAAATTCAGTTAAGAAGCATTGGCATAGACAAATTCAAGGATATGTATCTAGTGGATGAATACTTTTGAGCAGCCTATTAGGTATGTCAAGGTTTTCAAATCCTTTTTCATAGTGAGTATTTTGATTTGACTCTCCAAGAAGGTATTTTGTTTAAAGGAGGACAACTATGTGTACCAAGAGGTTCAATGAGGGAGAATTTAGTGTAGGAGAAGCATAATGGTTCATTAAGTGGACATTTTGTGGTGCATAAAACCCTAGAGTTAGTACAGAGGTACTATTATTGGCCAAGAATGAGTACAGATGTCCAGAAGTATGTAGAGACTTGTATAGTCTGTCAAAAGGCTAAGGGGAATTTATCCAATGTAGGATTGTATCAACCACTTTCAATCCCAAATAGACCTTGGGAGTGCCTCAGTATGGATTTTTTGGTTGGACTTCCTAAGACCAAGCTATGGATGGACAATATTTTTGTGATTGTGGACAGATTTAGCAAGATGGCTCACTTTGTGACATGCAAAACTACTCATGATGCATTCTATATAGCACATATTTTCTTTAGAGACGCAGTAAGGATACATGGATTGCCCTTGAGTATTGTATCAGACAGGGACTCTAAGTTTATAAGTTATTTTTGGAAAACCTTATGGCAAAAGCTTGGTAAAAAATCTTTCCTTTAGCTCGGCATATCATCCACAGACCGATAGTTAGATTAAAGTGGTGAACCAAAGCTTAGAAAATCTTTTGAGATGTCTCACAAAAGAATATGGACAATCATGGGATCAGTTACTTTCTCATGAAGAATTTTCCTATAATGATATAGTCAATAGATCCACTGGAAAGAGCCCTTTTCAAATAGTGCATGGGATTCATCCCAGATGTATATGTGAACTCATGGATCTTGGAATCAATGCAAAGAAGAGTGGTTATGATGAATATTTTTCTCAATCCATGAAAGAAGTCCATAATACTATGAAGAATACATTAGTAGAGAGTACAACTCACACCAAGCAGGAGGTAGATGAAAAGAAATGAGATGTTTAGTTCCAAGTTGGAGATTCGGTCATGGTGCACCTAAACAAAGCAAGACTACAAAAAGGTGTCCCAAGTAATCTTTGGATGAGGAAGATATGCCCTTGTACAATTCTGGAAAACTATTGGTCTAATGCATACAAAGTTGACCTTCCTACTGATATAGGGTTATCTCCAATTTTTAATGTGGTAGATCTTGTGTTCTATAAGGGAACAATTCCAGAAGGAGGTCCTGATCTAGCAACAGATACATAGGATCTCAAGGCACTGAAACTTCCAGTTACTCCAAAGAAAAAGAAATAGAAGATTTTGAATTCAAGAGTTGCTAAGTGTAGACGTCCAAAAAAATATTAATATTAATTTCCCTTTTGTTCATCTAACTATTTAATTTAATCAATTAAATAGTTTCATAGTTGGTATTTATAAATGATCAAATACTATCCTAATGTATTTTATTTAAATACATTTGCCTCACAAAATCCCCCTTTTAATAAATTTATATTTATTAAAATTTCCCTCATATCCCTAATTCTTCTAAACTATGGTTTTATTCAAATTCAATTTGAATTATAATCTAAAACCTACCTAGAGACCTATTAATCCAATCTAGAGACCTACCCTAAGCCTACCCTATTCCTACTCTACTCCCATCACCGCACTTCCTAAGTATACTTCCCTACCTAATTATCCTTTGATCATACTTAAAAAGGGGATTCCTAACCCTTTTAAGGTTAATGGAATGCTCACCCATGTGTGAGAATTCTCTCCAAAATGGTCACCCATTCCTCTTAAAATCTCTTTACTCCTTTGTCCCCCCACTTGGAATTCTTGAGCCACTCAAATATTAAGTCTATGTTTGACTCCAAATTAGCCATCCCTTCAAGCCTATGCATCCCTTATGTGGCTCTTATGTGGATGCCACATAGATTCTATCTCATTCAACCCCTCCTCTTCTATCCCAAAAATCTATAAATAGAGGCATTCTCCTCTTGCATTTTCATCTCTCATATTTGCATTGTTATCATTCTAACATAGTGTTACCATTTTAGTTTGCATACTAAATTGGTAAATTGATACTATTTTTACATTAAGTTATGGATTGAATTATTACTGTTCTAAGTTGCAGAATTGTTGAAGTACAAAAAAGGAGGTATACAATGCAGAATAACAACTATAAACATCAAAAGATTGCATAAAGGTACACCTATTCAACACTACTATTTAGCTAATGAAGATAAATACATTACTTTTGCATTGATGTTAACACTGATATTGTACTCTAAGTATTGATCTGATACAAATTCATAATTGATCATTACATTGTGCATTCAAAATGAATGTAGTAAACAAGTATTCCTTCATAGTTTAAATCTTTCAAATTGTGAGCTTAGAGAAAATATACAATTCTAAAAGTAAGAAAGGAGTATAAGAAGGTTTAGGGGTCCATGCATTTCCTTTAAGAGGTCTTCTGCATGTTGGAGCTGAGTAATTGCATCATCTGAATCTGTATGTCTTTAACCTTGTCTTTGGCTTTGTCTTTGTTCTAAGTCTTCTTCTGATTTTGTCCTGCATCATGGAGAGAGAAAATAGTTAGATCCAAATTGGATCTAAGCAATACATAGATACCTAAAAAAACATGCAACAATCAAATATTCAGAGCTGTACATTTATGTAAACATCAATGCAATAGAAAAATATGCATCTGCATCAACTAAATAAAGTATCAAAGGGACATAATTCTATGAAACCTTTTACTGTTTATAGTTGTCATTCTGCATTATTCAAGAGTTTCTATTTAGGAAACTAGAAAATATGAATCAAAGGGACTTGGGTCTTGTAGCTGAGAAACCTTTTTTAGAACATCAACATATTAGGTTAGTAAACCCAACCAGCAAACCAACATTCATGCATAAGTGTCAATTCACATGACACTTACATACAAACATTGATTGACTGATTGTATCCATTAACCTAACATGTGGACTTGGTGGTGTGTGCAAGAAAGTGAGACAAAAGTATATTCAAATGCGGAAAGAAACACGGAGTACTAAGAGTTCACTAGTTGTAGATGATAAAAGAAAATATAGTGGGTGTCACGAGCCCGTGCTCGAACCTCACTGGATTAAAGATGCAAGAGTACTAAAAGTTCACGAGTTCAGAAGGAGAAAAAGGGAGAGTTCATATAGTTAATAGAAGGTAATACAGAATGCAAGCATGTCATTACAAATCTTAAATACAACTTCACAAAACAAAATGCAGAATACAGTAACGCTGCTAAAAGGTGCATATAAAATGAAATGATGTAGTAAAGATAAGTATTCCTGATTGAAATAGTGTTACATCCAACAAGAAAAAAATTGTAGGTCAAAAATAAGGTAACACTATACTTTATCATTGTACAAAGCAAGGTCTGAATGAAATACTATGTAATGTTGTTTTGAGACATGCATTAAGCAATACAATGTTTCTCAAAAGGAAAAAAATTGGCACTGTTAAACACCAGGATTGAAAATTAAATAGTGTTGTTATTTCACAAGTTCGATACATATTCAAAGAAAAATCAAATGACAATGTTGTCTAAAGACATGAGAGATATGTGTCACTCTGATCTAATGTTGATATGCAGATACCAGAAGAGTAAAAACAATATTATCAAAGGTTGTTATGAATTTACATGACAAAGGAAAAGATGTCCAAATGCAGTACATATGCCAGAATAAACAATAAATTAAAATGTTGTTATATATATTCAGATAACAAATGTAGTTTTTATCATAATGAAATTAAAATGATGTTATTGTTATATATGTTATCAATGATGGTGCCTGTTCATAGAGAAATCAAGTAAACAATGTTAATATTTAATGTTGTTAGATATATGTTCAGTAATAGGGCAGATGCATATATTGAAACCAAATAACAACACTATTTAAATGAAAGAGGAGATGCATCTTAAATTTAGAGGTCTCTATATTTTATAATACTATTCATGGGTGTCACGAGCCCGTGCTCAAACCCCATAAATAGAATTTGTACTAGAGTCAACAATTGATACACTAAGTTATTTATCATATTTCAAATTTTAGACAAGATGCAAACACAACCATATGTTTTCCAGTTTGATAAAGTCACTACAGTTTCTCCAAGATCATCAACAACAAACATGGTGGCATAATAAAAGCCACGGTTCTAACATATAGTGAAGGCCGAGTTCTTTTAGACAAAATAAATCACCATAATAAAAGAAGACAGCATACAAATTGCATACATCTAGTAGATACAAATAGCTCGAGTTCATCTCTCAATAACTACAGACAACTTGCATGTATTTTATTATTGAAACACAGATATCAATATTCACAGTTTCACTTCCAGATCTATAAAATAATCTATGTGGGTATTCAGCATAAGGTAAAGCTCAGCCTTCAAATTAACTACAAACAAATTTTATCACTTTTTCTAACAAGAAATCATGGAGAAATCATTTACAACATGCAAAGATGGAGTTGGCGGAGGATAAAGGAAAAACCCAGAATTATGTGCCACAAAAAAAGAACACCCAGATGCAAATTAACCTTCATAAATCATTTACAATAGTGTGTTCAAAGTAAACAAGAGTTACTAAAAAAAAGGGTAACTTATCTGTAAGTTGATAGTCGGGAAAGGTGGAGTTCCAGATGCATGCAAAACGCCATGTTTTATGGCATGAAAATAACCAAGATCAAATTGTTGAGGCCGAGTTCAAATAGATGCATGAATAGAGCCTTATTTTATGGTATTGTTGTCCTAATTTTCAGCATGCATCAAAATAATCATAAATAGGAAGAGATTGCATTTTAGAGGTCCCATTAATATTATCCTTCAGGTATTATTAATCAACATTTCATGATTACATTCATTTTCAGAAATTGTCATTTTGTACTATAAGAATTGATCACATTTCAAAAATTTTAAATTACAATTTTGATCAATTACATTATGCATTCAAGCTGAATGTATTATACAAATGTTATTTCATCTTTCTTTTCATGTCAAATCAATAGTACATTGCAGAAGAAAGCATAATTGAAAGTATGGAGTAGAGGTCCCATGCATTGCCTTGTGGTTGGTTTCTTGATGCTTGCATATTAGGTCTCCATTGTTGGTTGCATATCAGGTCCTAGGTCTTCATAGTCCATCTTCA
>MU218640.1:134284-154909 GCA_018584345.1 Thuja plicata | reverse complement strand
AAATTTATTGAAACCTTTGACTTCTATGTTGAAAAAAGATGTGTCTTTCAGCTAGACTGCTGAGGGAAAAGAGAGTTTTGAGAAAATCAAGAATGCCTTATCTTCAGCCCCTACATTAGCTAATCCTAATTTCTCTAAGGATTTTGTTTTATATGCTTATGGTGGTATTGATACAGTTTTAGCAATGCTAGTGCAAAAGAATGAAGAAGGACAAGAGTAGCCAGTAGCCTTTTTTAGCAAAGGTATGAATAGTTATGAGGAAAAATATAGCTTTGTAGAAAGACATGTGCTAGCTGTTATAAAAGCCTTAAAGAAGTTTAAGCATCTGGTTGTTGGGAATAAAATACATCTAATGATTGCACACCCTAGCATTAAAGAGTTTTTGCTGAATAAAGATGTGAGTGAAAAAAGTGCAGGGTGGATAACTAAAGTCGTGGAATATGATGTACAAATCCATGTAACCAAGCTGGTTAGAGGAAAAGGTTTATGTGCTCAGATGGTAGAAGGAGAAGATCAGGTTGAAACTACTGAAGAGGCCATCCTCCTCCAAGGTAATTTTGTAATTACTAATGATTTAGCATCCTGGTTATCAGATATGACCATATTTCTGCAAACTGGTCAATATCCAATACACCTTGACAGAGCCAAGAGAAGGTACTTTAGGCTTCAATCTATTCCTTATGTGCTAATTGATAACATTTTGTATAGGAAAGATCTTGCTAGTATGCTTCTTAAATGTATAGATTGTATGGATCAAAACAAGATTCTATCTTAATTTCATGAAGGATCTTGTGGAGGGCATTTCAGCCCTAAGACTATAGCATGGAAGATTCTAAGAGCTAGCTATTATTGGCCATATTTATTCAAGGATGCTCATTCATGGGAAAGAAGGTGCCAAAGTTGTGCTATGTTTACAGGAAAACAAAGGTTGGCAGCATTACCATTGAAGCCAATCATTGTTGATCAGCCATTCAACAAGTGGGGAGTGGACTTTATTGGTCCAATAAACCCTAACTCCAGAGTAGGGCATAGATGGATCTTAACTACCACAGATTATTTCACTACATGGACTGAGGAAATTGCACTAAAAGAATCTTCTAGAAATGTTGTTCTAAATTTCTATGATATTGTTACAAGGTTTGGAGTCCCTTATTCAATCATATCAGATAATGCTTTAGCCTTTATTGGAACAGCTATAACATAGTGGGCTGTCAAGAATGGTATTTATTTAAGTACTTCTTCTAATTACTACCTACAGGATAATGGTCTTGCAGAATCTACCAATAAAAACCTAATCAGGATCATCAAGAAGACTTTGCAAGGAAACAAGAGGGATTGGCACTCTAAATTAAAGGCAGCTCTGTGGCTGGACAGAATTACACCTAAGCAGGTTATTGGGATTTCACCCTATGTTCTTGTTTATGGAAAAGAGGCAAGATTGCCTATATCTATAGAGTTCCCTACACTACAGCTAGCTAATCAGATGTTGTTTTTTGAAGAAGGAGATCCCCTTGCTTTAAGGTATGTCAGTTTATTGCAATTAGAAGAAGAAAGGAGAAATGCATTTGAAACTATGGAATTGGTCCAAGCACAAACTAAGAGGTCTTTTGACAAGAAGACTACATCCAGGGATTACAAGGAAGAGCAGGCTAGGGCAGCATGATAAATTTGACAACTTTTGGGTAGGCCCTTTTGTTATTACAACTTGAAAGGAAAATAATGCATATTAGTTTTCCACAACTGATGGAGAAGTTCTACAAATTACAGTTAATGGAATACACCTCAAGCTTTGCTTTGAGGATTAGCTTTTAGTCTAGGTTAAATTTTCAATAAGTGTTGTCCAAGCACATAGGTCTTTAGGTTGCATTAGGTCTAGGATAGATGCATTTTCATTTCAATAATGATTGCATTCATGGTTTCAGGTTTCCTATCTCCATTGCCCAAGGATAAAGGTCTAGGGTTGTGTCTGGCAGGAAGACATCCAGCAGAAGTTGCCAAAATTGTTATCCTAATTTTTAGCATGCATCAAAATAATCATAAATAGGAAGATATTGCATTTTAGAGGTCCCATTAATATTATCCTTCAGGTATTATTAATCAACATTTCATGATTACATTCATTTTCAGAAATTTTCATTTTGTACTCTAAGAATTGATCACATTTCAGAATTTTTAAATTATAATTTTGATCAATTACATTGTGCATTCAAGCTGAATGTATTATACAAATGTTATTTCATCTTTCTTTTCATGTCAAATCAATAGTACATTGCAGAATAAAGCATAATTGAAAGTATGGAGTAGAGGTCCCATGCATTGCCTTGTGGTTGGTTTCTTGATGCTTGCATATTAGGTCTCCATTGTTGGTTGCATATCAGGTCCTAGGTCTTCATAGTCCATCTTCATCTACATATAGGTCTTCTTAGGGTTTACCTACAACATGGTGAACAAGATGTTAGATCCAGTTGGATCTAAGCAATACATGGAACATAAACAACACACAATCAATCTTTCTGAAAACTGCATATCAATCTGATGAAATCAATGTAATGAGAAAACATTCATCTATAATATCTGAAGAATAGTATTAAAGGGACTTGTTTCAAACATGAAACCTTTTTCTATGTATGATCACTTTGATATATCTTGTTCTTCTCTATATAATTAGATATCTGAATGAAAGGGACTTAGTATTACCATCTGAGAAACCTTTTTCATGATTTGATCAACTTATGAGTTCACCAAATAACACAAACCAAACAATATTCATGAGTGAATGTTATCTTATATTCACTCACAAACATTAACTGGTGCATATGATTTGATGACCTAATAAATTGAGTGTTATTTTGTGTGCAAGTGGACAGGTATCTATAACTGAATGCAAGAAACAAAAGAAAATGATGCAATGGATGTCACAAGCCCGTGCTCGAACTTCACATAAGGGATTATATGCAAAATGATGGTTGATATCTCAGAAGGTTTTGGCTCATGTACATAAGAAGGATGTGGTACAAACATATGAAGGTGCAAATGATGTTACAGAAAGGACATGAACAAAGAAAGCTGGTGAATTGCAGAATTGAAAGACTCTGAAGATTCACTGTTTTTATGCAATTAATGGAAAGTGTGAAAGTGTTGTTACAGTAAGTGCTTCTTCACATATATCTAGATTCTATACATTTTTTGAATTTCATTTGGAGGATTGAAGTTGAAATCTCATACATAAAGATTATGCATAAACTGTGTTAAATGAGAAAATGTTGATAGAGTAAAAGCATGCAAAAAAAAATGTGAAAACTGCAAGTTGGACAGAATTTAACAGTCTCAGATCAACATGGGTATGCACATACAGAGAATAAACATAATGGAAAAAGTATTACAAGATATTCAGAAGCTTCATTAAATAAGACTATGCTTGATCATGCTGAAATATTGCAATGTATAATGTGTTTTAGACCAACTATTGAGACAGTTTTCTTTTTGCAAAGTTTACATCTCATATAGATGTTTTGAAATGATGAACATTCTTGATAACAAAATAGGGCATGTAATATTGATAAGAATTGTATATGCAGAATGGGTTTACTGTTTTGAAGTAAAATCCATGGGAGTCACGAGCCTGTGCTCGAACCCCATGGGTTTGTTCTTTCCTAGGTATACTTCAAAAGGAAAACAATGTATTTTTACATTAAAGAACAACAACATATTCAACATATTTGTGTTTTAAATGCTAACAGAGATGCTCGGTATTGTCATCAAGACTACAAACTAATTGTGTTTTTTAACATAATTTTGTAGTTAAATATCTTATGTGTGTTTCTTTTCAAATAATGGAGTGTCATTAAATAGAGAAGCATATATTGTGCTTGCTAACTACTGGTATTTGAAGACAGCAAGAATAATGTTTTTATCAAAACATTCAGACAATACAAATCCCGTGGTTCACTTCAAAATGGAAACAAGCATTAAACCGACAACTCCAAGTGTAGAGCTATGTGGTTATTTTAAAGTGATGCAAGTAAAAGCATGTGAGAATGACAGTGAGCTTTGACATTGAGCAAAACTGAGGTTCATGGGCTCGGTAGTAAACAAATGATAGTTCAAGAGTTGTATAAAGATTTAAAGCTACACATTCGACATCAAACAGAGAGCACCAACATGCATTAAACATAATGAAGATCATCTTGATGCAATAAGCTGAGAAATAAACAACATATGGAGGCAACTTATCTGTATGCGTAGAGTGGGGTATGTCTTCGTGTTCCCATTTATGACTATAGAAACTCATACAAAAAATGTGAAGCTTATGACTAAAATATGTCATGAAGCTAAAACTAAATGCATACACTGCATCTTTTAGTCATAAGCTACATTTTTCAAAAATGCTGAAGAGAGTCACGGTTTCCAGAAAACCCACATGGTGGTCAAAGTAAAACATTCATAAATTGGTCTGTTGCCCGTGTGTCTGAAGGAGGAAGTGAAAAGACATACAGAGGAGGCCACGGTATTTATTCTTTGTTACATGTCACACAAGAGACTAGGGATAAGTCTGAAACTATGACTGAGATGTCCCCAGTGTAGAGACGAGGTTCATGGGTCGACATCTCAATCACAGTTGAAGATCACTCCAAGATTGTTGTGGTGTTGCATCCCGAATCTACAAGTGGTGGTCAAACAGAGAAGAAATCCCCGAGTCTTCTTCATACACTGTGGTTTAAAACCCAAAATGGTGGTAAGACATCAATATAGAACCTGAGTTACAATTAAATCTGCAGTGCCATTTGTAAATGGCTTTTGAAAACACTTCATCATCAAGTGTTCCTAGCTTTCAAGTAGACTGAAGATAACTCATTGATGAAACTCAAAATCTAGCAAAAAGGGAAGACTGAAGATACTATATCATCGAAACATTCTAACATTAAAGCAAGTGCAAGTAAACTTATAGATGGAACCTGAGTTCTAAGCAGATGAAGATCAAAATTTGCGGCCTTTACTGAAGAAGAATGCGACAACAAAGATGCCATGTGTTACATTGAATATGTAAACAAATTTTTTCCTCATAAAGCTCATGAAACTTGAGGTTTCTCTACAAACAGAGGTGGAATCATAGTAGAGTTTCATGGTTTCCACTTTCAACATGGCGGAAACATAGAAAAAAAAAAAACCCTAAAGATGCAAATGAAATCGATAAATGGAATACATTGTATTTTACTCTCATTTGAAATCCTTTGTCAGATGGAGTAAATGCAATTACAGTTGAAATGCATCGACATTGCCACATTGGTACCTTTTTGTGCCACGACAGGGTAAAACTGTCCACTCCAACTAGTGGTGATCAAATCAAATACAAACCATGCCAGTTACCAAAACACACCAACATCAACTACAGTGGTATGTTGTCGGCCAAGTCAGAGATGGGTTGATGCCGAGTTGATAAAGGTTTCTAAACCTTTGATGTTAGGTAGTCAAGTTTTGAATAGGGTGATAGAACATTGCTAAAAGATGTCATGTATTCGGATGGGATGTAATAGATGCATTGGTAATTGGTATAGTTTTGGGGGGCTAAAACTTAGGGTTTTTTAATCTTAGGGTAATTTATTAAACCCTATAGTTGTGGAGAGGTTTTGGAGGGCTTTCTTTTTGGAGGGAAGACTATTTGAAATAAGCCATGTTGGCTATTTAGAGGGAGTTTTTTCTTTATGTTGAGGGGGTCAAATTGGTGGAGAAAGCAGCTTTAGTGAATTTCTAATTCCTATAGCTGTTGATTCATTTTTTCTTTGTATTCTAGTTCAAGTTCATGCTTGTAATTTCGGTGATGTGCAAGAGGATTTCATCATTCCTTGCCATTGCTTGGGATTTCACACATGTAACTTATATACAGATTTTGAGAAGAATATAGTGACCCACTTTTTTACATACATCTTATTGTGATCATTTGTTCAAATTTCCTTTTCAATTTTCTGCATATAAGAGTAATACCTTTGGAATATAGTTTAGTGAATTGCATTGATTCCAATTCTATATTACATAATATAAGCCTTTTGCAGAATATGCATGTTGTTAATGGTAAAAGTACTGCTTGTGGTCAAACCCTAGTTGTCACCTTCCAATTAACCTATGTATTGAGCAGTGAATGATAGTGCAGAGATCCATCAGGATATGATAAGTGAATGTCAGTTTGAAGCTTCAAAAGAATCTGAATCTCCTTGGTGTATCACCTTTTTTATGCAAGTTCAATTTTAAATCTCTCTTCCTTTTTCTCAGTTAAAATTTCAATTAGGAGGTGATATTCCATATCAGATAGGAACCGGCCTAGAATTCAGAGATTCTTCCTCATCCATAGTTCACCCACAGCTAGAGGAAGTTTCCATTTACAGATAGAATTGCCATGAAGCCTTAATGCCTGATTTAGGGTGACAATTCTAATCCTGAACAGGTATTAAACTCCAAGTTAAAAGCTACAACAGAAAGAGCATAGAGCCTGAGTTCTTAAATCATTATAACTCTAGTTCCTATCCCCGCTCGAAGAATATACAGATAGCACTATACATATTCTCATGCAAAATCCAAAAAAATGGATCAAATGGAGGTCGAGTTTAAACTGGAAAAAAAGCAATGAAGATATGCTAAACTCAATATATTATGGCATGTTTACAAACAGTGAGCATGCACTCAAAATCTTAGAGAGCCTGAGTTCATACAAGAAGAAGCGCGAGCTTCTTAAGAAGAAGCAGAAGCAACGCCATACTTCATAGCATGAAACTCCCACTTCAACAGAGAGGACTCTCAAAATGATAACCAAGTTCCGGACCATGACGGTAAAACAACAAAGTTCAAAATAGTCTGAGTTCAGACAAGCAGGGCAGTGCCAAAAGCTAAAAAACCATAAACAGAATGCAAATGAAATGTAAAAAAAATTAAAAAATAATGCATATGCCAAGTTTTGGCAAAATTTGAAGTCCACTGTCAGAAGGAGTTAATACTTTGAAGACTACAGTACACACAAGACATCCTCAAACTACCACGACAGTACTCCTAAGTGCTATGACAGCTAAGAAGATATTTTTACATTGTATTTGTCATGTCGACCTTAGGCATGGTTAACTATATGTTATAGTTTGCTTAAAGGAATGGGTTAGGGTTTATAACATATGCTTAGAGTTACTATTTTTAAAATGTTTTGGGGTTACATATTAGGGTTTGCTTTATGTTATGTTTTGGATGTTTTAGTAAATGTTTTGATATATATTAAAATATATTATAAAGAGATATAAATCAAAAGGCATCAACATTAGGATATTTAAATTTAGGGCTAGGTTTTTTGGCATCAATTATGCCTTAAATTTAGGGATTTGGTTATTTTGGAGGGCTTTTGGGAGGCTATATTGTCGGCATCATTTAGGCCTTAAATTCAGGGTAATATATCTATTGAGGAGGAACGTTTGGGGAGGTATTTCATTTTCGGAATTGTCCTTAGGGGCTATATATTGGAGCTTCATATTCATTTGTAGAGGTTCAAAATTTTTGGAATTAGAGGTATTAGTGAGCATATTGTTCCTTTTCCCTTTTTCCTTATTTTTTTGCAGCCATCAGTTCATGTTTAAGATAGATTATGATCAAGTGAGTGCATACATTCCTTGACTTTTTTGTACTTTCTCATGTAACTATTTGCAGATTTTGAAGATAATAAAGCTGGCCCTATTTGCCATACATTTGTTTCTGAGTTTTTCTATCAATACTTCCAAGTTTCTGCATTGAAGTGTATTGTGTCTTTTAGCATATATTAGTGAATTGTTCCAAATTCCTATTCTATGTTATAAAGAGTAAACCTTTCGCAGAAATTGCCTGTTTGTTGACTGAATTATTACCATTAGTGGCACAAACCCTAATAGTGAAGTCTATGTCATCCTAGGTGTTGTGAAGTGAATGTTATTGCAGATTTTAGTAATGTATGTCCTGTAAGTGCATATTTATAATTCTGATGGATCTGAATCCATTTGGTGTATCACCCTCTTAACTAGCTTTTTCACTTTTCAGTTATCCTTCTCCATTTTCCCAAAACCCCAAAGAGTCAGTGTTAGGTGATATTCCAAATCAAATAAGAACCAACCTAGAATCTAGAGATTCATTCTCTCTTCCACCAAGGAGAACGTTTCCATGTTTCAACAGGATAGCTAGATTTCAATCAAGCTAAAGGTGCAATCCTGATTGACAACACATAGCTCTAGATTTCATATTTGTTTTTATATGCTCTTAGTTTCTTTCTTAAATCACATAGATATTAAATCCTAGGTTTCTTTGGCTAAAATGAATCATAGTTTCCTTCTTGCTTTACACTTCAATATCATAGTAGCTACATCATTATTGAGAGGAATTTGAGACTAGTTCCTCATACTAGTTCTTGAATCTCTTCTTTCCATCCAATATTGCATTCATATTTGCATTACATTGGGGATCCATTCAATTTTATTTTTGAGAGAGCACATGCACAATCAATCTAAAAGAGAAAATCAAACAAGTAGTGTAGGGTGCAAATAGCTTGTTTTATCTCTATCTGATGTTATGATAATGTCTTGTTTGGTTTCTTGCTTACTTGATGGATTATATGTGCTAACCCGCTAACTTCTCATGTTTGAGCTTGTTCCCAACAGATTCAATATTTCCTCATACACATTCTCGCACACCTGGTGGGACCCATGTCCCTAAAACTCTTCTAATTTCTTGTCTCTTTCTTTCAAAATTTGCCAAACTCACAGATCGGCGTCTCCAATTTATGGAGAGGCATTTTCGTAAATGTCGGTTCTTCCTGAACCGTCATTCGGTGTTTGTGCCACACCCACGTCTGTGTTTCATATATCGGTGTCTCTATTCTATATTGTTTTGATTGAGATTTACAAAACCTAACTTTTGTTGTCTAGATCCATTGTGTTTCCCACTATTTTTTCACATTTTGAAATTCTATTTTTTAGCAGAGATCAGTTTTATAAGCAGTTAAAATGTCAAAATTTAACTAAAAAGGAACACTTTCTTGAAAAATCATCAAAGAACACCTATTTTAAGGGTTAATTAATCTCAGATAGGTTTTTTGGATCAATTTAAAGAGCTAAGAGAGAAAGAACAATAACTTACTTCATTGTTTTGCTGTGTTTTTTTATTTTTTTGGCCTTTCAGGTACAACGACATCTGTGCAAATGTCAGTTCACATTTTGGCATCTACGCCCAAATGCCGATTCACGCAAATCACCATTCAGCATCTGTGATACACAGACCAACGTCTACGCTAGTATAACAACTTTTCTTGTTCTCTGTGTTTTTTGGCTTATTTTACTGTCTCCGTCATTTTGGGGTAAAACATAGAATCAACGTCTGTGCCCTGAACCAACATTTGCGCTCTGAGAAATTTTTATTTTCCATATTCTAACAACTTTTTGAGTGGTTTGTGTTTTTAACACTTGTCAAAGGCTAATTCTAAAACTACTAACTAGTTGTGTTGCAACACCGCTGGCCAAAGACATAAACTCCAAAGACTACTCACGTTTGTCTTGAAGGTTGCCTCAAAATCAAAATTGACCAAACGATCATGTTTGTTATCATTTTCTTAGGCACCTAGGCTAATTAGGAATATATTTTTGTCTAATCCAAAGCAAGTGTTAGGGGATTATGCTCTCTTCCCTTTTGGGAAGATCAAAAACCTAGACACATTTGCTTTGTGTCAAACATTTAAATCTTTTGGGAATTAACTAAACTTGTCTTGCGTGTTTGTGGAGAAAATGATACTGGATAGGAGATTATGCTCTTTTCCCCTTTGTGGAAAAATTAGAAATCCAGACTCCTTTTTTATCGCCAATCCAATTTGTTTTTCAAGTTAATCCTTTAGATGGGCCTGCCGGTTGAGGGAAAAATCTCTCGGGAACAACCCACATGAGAACGAGGTGTAAGCCACACCACTCCAACTCAAGTTAATCAAATTTACTCCTTGGAGTTAAAGCCACAGGATTCGATTGGAATTTGAACTTATACTCAACTCTCGTCTAGCTTAAGTGCGGTCTCGCGGTCTTAATCGTGTTTATGTGACCACTTTTGTCAAGGCGCTCTATGGGGATATATGCCTGAATTGTGCTTGCATGAAAATAGATGATATAATCAAATAGAGACCCTTACTAAACACTCTAAGCATAAAAGCTACCCGATTCACCTCTGAATGGTGATTTATTATAGTGTAAGGGGAGGGAAGAATCTCCCATCAAGATCCCCATCATATGTGTCACAGGATATTGTGTTGCAAAAGAGATCTTCGTAACACGACAATAATACTTGGAAAAAGTCAAAAACACGGGTGCCCTTCCAAGCGTTACACTATTGTGTGAGCTAAAGGACTACCAAGCAATGGGCCTATAATATTTCATGTGAAGCCAATTCCCTAGGTAGATTTGTGCTTGAAGTATTTGAAGAACATTGACAAATCCAAAACACAGATGGATTACCCAAGATACAAATTTGTCACTTGCTTGTATCCTTCAAGGTTGTTTTATCCCTTGTTGGATTATTTTCAAGACACATGCCTGTTATTTTCTAATTTGACTATTATGAAAGAGTTCTTGCCATAGAACAAATCTATTGAAAATTAGAAATAAATCAAGCTTTTGCTAGATCATCAAGACACTGTCCTTTTGTAGATTATCACAAGATTCTGAATTCGCCAAAATCTTCAAAATTTTACATTTTATGAGATATGTCCTAAGAACTCCAATTGCTCATCCGAAATCAAAAATTTTTGCTATAGGACATGACTAATTCCAAGAAGCATAAGAAGGTGAAAACTCCATTGCCTCCCATACACAAAGAACAGAAGAATACAACCTGAGAGGCTACTAAATACCAACACATCGTTGATTCCATCAAGCAAGAAACTCACACACGGGAAAATTTTGACAAAGTGGTATACAACAACAAGGTTGCTCGCTTCATGGGCAAGTATCGTCTAAACGTTGCTTTTGTCACACTTGAGAAATATGAATAGCTGGTCTCCCACAACAAACACACATTCGTCCTCTTCTTAGGCTCACCTAGCATGCATTTTTAGGACCTCCCTTAGGTTTTCATCTTTAGAAACACATCACACACTCATCCTAGCATAATCCAACATAATCCAATCCTAGTCAACCTAACATCATCTTAATCATCATCCAGAGCATCCCTAATCACATCCTTCACTTGGGATTGCATCCCCTTTTGAGTTTCTTAAAACCTACATCTTAATCAAACCCCCATCCTTAAGTGTCCTTAAACTAAGCATTGTTTAGGATAATCCCTTTTACCTTTTTAACCTCATCACCTTGATCAAAAGGTTGGCTCACATTGACAGAGAATCTCGTCCACCAAAGACCACAAGTCTGTCCTAGGTAGACAATCACATCCACTTGATCTTACACTAGGAAAAGAAACTCTTAATTCTTGCATACACCAAGTCATCCTTAATCTATAGGAGCATATTCATCATCCTAGATGCAACATAGTACTAGTGCCATCATCCTTATCTTCCTAGACACATCCTTGCATTACATCTTGCATTTCATATCTCCTTAGGATAATCATTTCATGCCACCAATTACATGAGCCACTAAGAAGAGGAAGGACATGGACCCTAATCTTGCAGCTAGTTCATCTAATCCTGCGATTGACCATACTAACACCATGGTCACCTATGCACCTCAGCCCAATGAACAAATTGAGTACATCTAGGTAGATACCAATCAGACTCCCACCATGAGTACCATAGAGACATTTATCGATCATCCAGGGCATGTCCACATGGTGAAAGCCATGAGTGGCCGTAACAACAGTCAAGTACTCATGGACATTCAGCAACAAGGACTTCAACTCATGCCTTGGATTATACCCACACTTGTCACACAACCTATGACACTTCTAGGGGAATGTTATCATCCCACTAGAAATAAAGTTTTTGATCCACTTTAGCGAGCTCTACATGTGGGAACTCTTATCGCACAAGTAGTCCAACCTTCCATCCCACCCTCCATCATGCACACAACACCTTCATCTACCTCAGGAGTCCAGCCTCTTGATCTAACATTAGCAACACAAGCAATACCTCCTCTCGCTAGGCAAGCACCTACACCTCCCTAATCCATAGTTACTCCACTTTCACAAGCATTCCCAACATTTGTAGCGTAATTACCACTACCACCAGTCAGCACTCAGCTAACCACCACACCGCCTATTCAAAATGTGCCACCCATTTTGCAGCATCAAAGCACCCAAATCTCCATGCTTGTTCCACCTTTCTCTTCCACTACATACTCACAATAGCAAACACATTTCACCACAGGCATGCCACCTACCAATGCTTATAACCAACCCTTATTCCACAAGGGTCCATGTTCCCCGCTCCACTAGCAATGCAACCGCAACGTATGCCAGCAGTTCTGCCTCAAACACAATTCAACCCAAATCCTCCCATGCCACAAACATCTACCAACCCCTTCACCATAACACAAATTCCTATTCCACCTATCCAATAGAATCAACCAATCTAGCAATTAAAACCAATCCAACAACAACCAATCCAATAGAAACACCAACCAATCCAACAGCACACCCAACAACAAAAACTGCAACAACAAATTGCCAACCCATTCACATCCCAAGCACAAATCAACCCCTTCGAAGCTGCACAACCTATCATCCAAACTACCTAGCAGACGCAACCACAAATGCAAGGGGAGAATCCCTTCATGGCACAATCACTACAACAATTTTCTAATCCTTCCATCCAACCCATGCAGCAACAACAAACTCATTCCTCCAACTACCTAGCCATGCCATCTTCCGCTACATCACAAACCATTCCACCACCACCACAGTAATTCAGTGTTCCTAGTAACACCAATTACCTCATGATAGCCACTGGGGGAATTCCACTACAGAACACCTATCCTACACCTTATGCAGGTGTGCAACAGGTTCAGCCCACTTATCCAACACCTCAGCAAATACAAGCATACTTCTAGCATTTGCAACAACCCTATCAGGCACTGCCACCTCCTCCACTGCAATATTCCCCTTAGCTGCAGCTCCCACCACAACAGCCCATATACACTGACCAACAACCTTCATACCAAACACCACAGTATCCTCCATAAAATCCCCCATATTTTCCATTTGATCCATACCAGATCCAAGGAACCAATGCAATCAGGGTTATTAATCCTCCCCCACAAATCAATCAAGAATGGGAGGAAATGAAGAACGCTCTCAAAGAGCTAAAAGCAGGGATCGAAGCTAAAATATTCAAGTTTGAAGAGGTGTGTCCTTACCCATTTGATCGATCTATCACTACCATACCCTTCCCCAAACACTTTGAATGCCCAAATTTGATAAATATCAGGGGAAGGGAGATCCTGTGAGCCACGTGAAATAATTCTACATGGCATGTCAAGAAGTGGCCTATAGAGATAATTTCCTCATCAGACTATTTCCCAAAAGCTTAGGAGGAACTGCTCTTGAGTGGTTCTACAAAATTCCCTATGGCAGAGTCTCTACTTTTGCTGAACTATCTGAAAATTTTGTGGCCCAATACGCACATAATATAAAAAATTAACTCTCACTCCTTGTTCTATGCAATTCCAAAAAGAAGGGAGGAGAGAGCTGGCCGATTACCTTCAGTGCCGGCAAGGGCTTAATACAAGGTTGTCCTATCAACCCCCTATGCAAAATCTTATCAAAATATTCATCAACAACCTCTATCCTAAGCTTGCCTATCACATGCGCACGAATTGCATACTAACTTATCAAGACATCAGGATCAAAGGCATGGATCTTGAGCAAGGTCTCATAGAAGACAGTGCCATCAAGCAATACAAAGTATCCCAGCCTGACAAATATAATGATGATCGATCACGATACTGGAACAAGAATAAGATGGTAGTAACTAACGGAGCCACTGACACCAAACATGTTCAAGTCGTGGTAGCCGGTCTCAACGCACCTACCCAAACTTATCAGCAAGCACCGCCAATATACCCTCAACCTCCTCCCATGTATCACCAGCCTGCTCCCACATATCACCAATTAGCATACCAGCAAAACACACATCCTTAAGGCACAACTATCTATCCTCCTCTAGGGACATCATATCAACCCAACTACCAAGGTCCTGAGAACCAGACAAATGCTATATGAGTCCCACGTGGAAAACCAAGGCCTCATGCTCCAAATGTGCCACAATGCAGGTTTACCCCCTTGGATGAACCCATAGATTTCATCTTCCATATAATGGTTCAAACCAACCAAGTCATGCACCAAAAAACATAGCTATTTGATGACTCAACACCTAAGCCTGCCTGGTATAAAGACAACGAGTACTGTGATTACCATCGTATTAAGGGACACACCACCTCAAATTCATGAAGCTAAAACACTACATTCAAGATCTTATTGACCGCAAAGAGATTGAAGTGCACTCTCTTACCCAACCATCACCAAATACGGGTCTTAAAATCTAACAAAATGCATTTCTTGAACACACCTCATGTAAAGGACCAGGCAACCCCGCCCAAACCTCTGATCAGGGAAAGGGTAAGAAAGGAGAAAATGCTGACAAAAAAGATTATAAAAATGCATATATCAACTACGATAATCTCATCGGCTACATATCCCAAGTCTAGTCCTCCATCAATGTCATTCATGTCAAGGGTGTCGATAACCAATGCGCTGTCACCACTCGTCAAGGCAGAATAACTATTGTAGGTGCAAGTACCACTCCATCTGTTGGTACCCAATATAACTTGTTGGAACACTTAGGAAATACTCCTGCCCAAATTTCCATCCTGGATCTCCTTCTCACCTCACCCACCTATCAAGAGATCCTCAATAAAGCCCTACAAGAATCACGTGTCCCCAGCGATATCAACCTCACTGAATTCCAGAACCTTGTCGGCCAATTGTTTGTATCTTGTGGGGTCTCCTTTAAACCAATAGATGTAACCTCAAAAGAACCCGATCATAATCTCCCACTTTGTATTGTTGTCATGGTCAAAGACTTTGCCATCAAACGAGTCATGATAGATAATGATTCGACCCTAAATCTATGTACTCTTAAATTCATCAAATAGTCAGGCTGCACTGAAGCAGATATAACAAATGAGGTCATTACAATCAAAGCCTATGATAATCTGGAGCGCACTTCTGAAGGCACCATTTCATTGCCCATCAAGGTGGGGCCTGCAATTCAAGATATGGTATGTCATGTTGTTGATCTTGACCTACCCTTCAACATCCTCCTTGGATGCCCATGGATTCATTCTATGAAATTTGTCCCATCCACCTACCATCAGTGCATCAAATTCCCATATAATGACATTGAAATCACCATCCGTGTAGATCCCAATCCCTTCGCATATTGCAATGTGTTGGAGACCTCCTTCCCACATTCCACTCACTTCCCTGGGATCAATATTGGTACCTTTGTCACCAGTTCATCTCGAACCCATTAAGACCCAAAAATAATCCTCTCTTCCACCCTTTCCACGGTCAAGATCAACAATAAAGGTTGTGGTGAGTACAGTCTATCTGATGCCTTCGCAGTTGGAGACTGGACAAGAACATAACAGATCAGAACAATCCACAGACAAGACAATTGGGCCTTACCACTTTTATCTTAAATAGAATTTTGAGTAGCCAGGAGATGGCACCAAACATCAATCAATGGCTCTATAAGGATCCACCATCCAAAGACACCGATTTTCTCAATTATTTCAAAGGAAAATACCCTTCAACTAACAAGCTGGTTACTGAAAAATGGAACTATCAAGGCGGCGGCTTGGGTGCTGAAGAGCAAGGAATGAAAGATCCTATTGTGCCCACCAAACAAGAAAAGCACTTAGGCCTTGGTATGGATTCTGCCACAACTGGGGAACCTAATGACAACAACTATAACCATTTTAGACCCCTGGGCCAAATCGTTGAATTTGAAGATGTCCCTGAAGACAAAAATGTGAAATCCTATGATGATATTTATGATGACATCTTCTTGGGTAATTTTGTCCTCCGCCAACTTTCCATTCTCTTCATTGACCTTCCCCTCCATCATCCTGAATTCATAGATTGGGACCAACCAAGTGTTGTACACGTTGATGAGTTCCAAAGCGAGGACATGCTCCTAAGATTTATGTGAGCTATTGAATAGATAAATGACTAGGGGCAAGATTCAACACATGTCTACAAACTAGATCTAAAGGCATACTTTGGGGAAGAGGATAACTTCAGCAGCAAAAATGAAGAAGAAAATAAAAATAAAAAGAGAAAAATTGATCCCCTAGCGAAAACCCCTCTGGGGCGCTATCTGATCACAAAATAGTAAAAACAAAGGGCGTATCAACTAGTGAAAACCTCTTTGAGGAGCCAAAGGATGAAGATTCTCCTCTTCCTCTAATCCATGATTATAGGCTTGAACAGTCATCGATTCTCATCGAAGAAACAAAACCTATCAACCTGGGCACAAAAGAGAATCTAGCCATCACATACATAGCAACATCTTTGACTGAAGCAGAAGAAAGAGATCTCGTCACTCTCTTGAAGGAATCCATAAATAAGTTTTTATAGTCTTATTCTCACATGTCGGGATTAGACGCCAACTTAGTGGTTCACCATCTAGCAGTGGACCCAAACATCAAACCTGTCAAACAAAAGCTCAGAAAAATGCACCCTAAAGTGGCACTACTTGTCAAAGCAGAGCTAGAGAAGTTACTCCAAGCCAAAATCATCCGCGCCATTGACTACTCTGAATGGATTTCCAATATGGTGCCAATGTCTAAACCTGACAAATCAATCAGGATATGTACAAACTTCTGAGATCTTAACAAGGCATGTCCCAAGGACACTTTCCCACTACCAAACATAGACATGATAGTAGATCTCACAGCAGGACATGAGATGTTGTCACTCATGGACGACTTTTCTGGATATAATCAAATCTGTATTGCAAAAGAAGATCAACACAAGACAATATTCACAACCCCTGGGGCACCTTCTACTATAATATGACACCATTTGTCTTGAAGAACACTGGGGAAACCTCTCAAAGGGCCATGATAGCCATTTTTCATCACATGATTCACAAAATCCTTGAAGACTATGTAGATGATATCTTGGAAAAATCAGTTAAAAGGGAAGATCACCTAAATGTTTTGGAATGTGTCTTTGACAGGATTGGACACTACTGCCTAATGCTCAAACCTAAGAAGTGTATCTTCGAGGTCACTTCAGGAAGGATCCTTGGATTCATTGTATCCAAAAGAGGCATTGAAATTGATCCAAAAAAGGTACAAGCTATCATAGAAATACCTCCACCAAAGACACTCTGGCAGCTACGCAGCCTACAAGGAAAGTTACAATTTGTGCGTTGTTTCATCTCTTAGTTAGCAGACAAGTGCCAACCATTTACTCATCTCATGTGTAAAGATAACACTTTCAAATGGGATCCTTAGTGTTAGAAGAGTTTTGAAAAGATCAAAGAATAGTTGGCTAATCCACCCATCTTGGTACCACCTGTACCTGGCCGACCACTCATACTATATATTTCTACTACTACAACAGCACTAGGGGCACTCCTTGCTCAGTTAGATGATGAAGGCAAAGAAATCCATTTATTAAATTAGTCAAACCTTAGTGGGATATGAGCTTAATTATTCCCCTATGGAAAAATCATGTCTAGCAGTGGTCTTTGCCACTCAAAAACTTCACCACTATATGCTTATTCATACAACCAAGCTCATTTCAAAAGTGGACCCTCTCAAGTACCTACTCTCTAAGACTACTCTCACAGGTTGAATAACAAAATGGGTTATGCTATCAAGCGATTTTGATATTCAATATGTAGATAGAAAACCCATTAAAGGGCAAGTCATCACAGATTAGCTAGTAGAAGCATCATTGGTGGACGTCTATCCTTTGATCACAAAATTTCCAGATGAACATTTATACATGATAGAAGAAAAACCCACTTGGAAACTCTACTTTGATGGATCCTACATAGCCCATGGTACAGGGGTAGGAATACTTTTCATCACACTGCAAGCTGACTATATCCCTGTGTCATTCAAATTGGGATTTCCCTGCACGAACAACATTTTAGAATATGAGGCACTAGTCACAGGACTCCGCATGGCTATAGAATAGAACATCACAGATATACATGTCTTTGGTGATTCCCAACTCATCATCAAACAAGTCCTCGATGACTATCAAACCAAAGATGACAAACTGATGCCATATAAGGAGATGGTTGACAAGATGAAAGAGCATTTCATCCACTTACAGATAACACAAGTACCACACTCGTAGAATAAGCTTGCTAACGCAATGGCCACAATTGGCTCCCTCTTAGAGATTCCTCACAAATCTACACAATACAAATTCTTAGTTGAGCAACTCCATGCTCCCGCTTATGACAACGATGAATCAAATCATGTGTGTGTCTTGGTTGGTCCCCAATTCCCATGGTACCACGATATCTAGGCTTATCTACAAAATGGTATCATATCTCCTCATCTCACGATAACCCAATACCAAAAATTTATTCACAAAGCTTCCTGCTACACCCTTGTAGCCAACACCCTTTATCGTCGAGGCTATCACAATGTGCTCTCTAGATGTTTAGAACAAAATGAAGTCGCACAGGCTCTACAAGAGGTACATGCTAGAATCTACAGTGCCCACACAAGTGGCATGGTCCTAGCCAAGAAACTTTTACGAACATGATAATATTGGCCTACAATGGAACATGATGCTTGTGAGTTAGTCAAGAAATGTCTAACTTGCCAATAACATGCTAATATGATCCATGCTCCAGCACAAGACCTCAGACCTATTGCGCCCCCTTGACCTTTCTCTTTTTGGGGTTTTGACCTTGTTGGTAAGATTACCCCCTCTCTTTTGAAGGCCACAAATACATAATAAAAATAAGATGGTACTTTACAAAGTGGGTTGAAGCGATTCTGCTCACACTCACTATAGGTGTCCAGATATCCAAATTCATCGTCTACCACATTGTTTTCTACTTCGACATACCCTCCACTATCTTCATAGATCACAAAACACCATTTGAAAATCAACACATCAGTGATCTATGTTCTCGCCTCCATATCCATCACCGTTTCTCCAGTCCATATTTTCCTCAAGGTAACGACCAAGCTGAGGCAACTAATAAGACCCTTCTCAAAATCCTCAAGAAATTTGTCAATGATACTGGTCATGACTGGCATATCCAAATCAACCCCTCCCTCTGGGCATATCGCACTTCATACCGTACTCCTACAGGCACTCCTCCATATTCCCTAGTCTACGGTGCTAAAGTTGTCTTACCAATTGAGGTCAAACTACCATCCCTCTGAGTATCACTAAGAGGCCTAATTGATGATGAATATTACTGAGTAGCAAGACTCACACAACTTGATCTACTAGATAAAAAGCGCTAGCAAGCCTATGATCACCCGATTTTCTATCAAAATAGACTCAGGAAAAACTATAACAATAAAGTCCACCCATGCCGGTTCCAGGTAGGGGACTTTGTGCTAAAGTAAAATCAAAAAGTGGGTACTGAGTGGGAAAAGAAAGGGAAGTTTGAAGTCACCTGGCAAGCTCCCTATGTTGTCACTGCATGCTTCGGTTCTGGGGCATATCAACTCTCCACTCCTGAAGGGGAACCATTGAATTATCATATCAACATCATTCATCTCAGGTGCTTCTATGCCTGACAGCTGGTTATTCATTCCAGTTATCTGAAAAAAATCCATAAAAAGTATAAAAAGTCCTGAAAAATTTACAAAAACATTATAAAACAATCCTGAAAAAATCTCAAAAAAGTAAAAAAAGACGCTGAAAAAATGGTTTTCCCGGCAAAAAACTGAAAAACAAGTGCTTTGACAACATCAAAAACATAAAAAAATAAAAAAGAAAAAAAAATAAAAAGAAAAAATTTCGACCAATGGTGAAAACTTGGCAATCAGGCACCTTGGACAAGTATGGGTGATGAAAACCTGGAAACAGGTGTCACACATAGTGGACCATTCAGTTATCTATCAAAATCTTGCTCCCCTCCATCCCCATCATTGCATCACCATGAACCTCAGCATTTCCCATATTCCTTGGGTGTTCCAACACTATCGCACATATCAAACAACAAGATCCCATTGAGACTCGTCAGCGATCTTTGTACATAGTCGCTTGTAATTAATCGCTCAATTTTGTCCTTGTATATTTTTTGTATGTCTAGTCTTCCTTCCATCGCACTAACACTCTGAGACGTTGTCACTGTTATCCAAAATCCAATCATACAACAAAATAGGCACCAAAACAGAAATTTGCATATTATGTTACCCAATCAAAACTACCTTATAGTTTTTGATGATTTACATTCACTTACTACATTTATTATCAGATGTTTATGTACTCTAAGTATTGATCAAATTATTACCTATTCAAAATTCATCATTGATCATTACATTGTGCATTCATAAGAATGTAGTACAAATGTCCTTTGATTCATATTTCATGTTTCAATAAGCATAGTACATTGCAAATGAAAGTAAACAACTGAGGTAT